>JADBJO010022777.1:20845-27451 GCA_016801955.1 Conus betulinus
GGCTGTGGCTGTGACTGTGGGTGGGGTGTGTCGAAATGAGTGGGTGGTGTGGGTGTGTGGTGTGGATGGGGGTGTCGGAATGAGTGGTGTGGGTGTGGCTGTGGGTGGGGAGTCGGAATGAGCGGTGTGGGTGTGGCTGTGGACGGGTGTCGGAATGAGTGGTGTGGGTGTGGCTGTGGATGGATGGAAGTGTCAGAATGAGTGGTGTGGGGTGTGGCTGTGTGTTGGGGTGTCAGAATGAGTGGTGTGACTGTGGATGGGGTGTCAGAATGAGTGGTGTGGCTGTGGCTGTGGTTGGGGTTTCAGAATGAGTGGTGTGTGTGTGGTGTGGAGGAGGTGTCAGAATGAGTGGTGGTGTGACTGTGGATGAGGTGTCAGAATGAGTGGTGCGGATGTGGCTGTGGATGGGGTGTCAGAATGAATGGTGTGGCTGTGGATGGAGTGTCAGAATGAGTGGACAGGGTGTTGGAATGAGTGGTGTGACTGTGGATGGGGTGTCGGAATGATGAGCGGTGTGGGTACAATGGATGAGGTGTCAGACAGAAGGTGGGACAGCACAAAAAGAAGAAACCAGAGAGGAAGAGACAATGAGTGGTGTGGCTGAGAGATGGGGGAGAGAGAGAGGGGTGAGTGGTGAGGGAGTGGAGAGAGAGAGAGAGGGGTGGGAGGGAGTGGAGAGGGAGAGAGGAGAGAGAGAGAGAGAGAGTGTGGGAGAGACAGACAGAGAGAGAGAGAGAGGGAGAGAGAGAGAGAGAGAGAGAGAGTGAGAGAGAGAGAGAAGAGAGGAATGTTGATGTACCATCCTCTGGTCAGAACAGATGAAGATGAAAAATGGAAGTGGTTGGGCTGGTGAGAATGCTGGGGATGTTGTGGTGGGAATGAGAAGGTGGGGGGAGCACTGTGATCTGAGGGGAGGAGAGAGGAGACTGAGGAGACAGACAGAGTGAGGAAGAAAGAAAGAAAGAGAAGAGCAGACAGAGAGAGTGAGAGAGAAGAAAGAAAGAAAGAAAGAGACAGACAGGTGGAGGAGAGAAGAAAGAAAAGAAAAGAGAGAGAGAGAGGGAAGAGGAAGAGAGAGAGAGAGAGAGACAGAGAGAGAAGAGAGAGCAGGAGAGAGAGAGAGAGAAGAAAGAGAGAGAGAGAGTGAGCAGACAGAGAAAGAGAAGAGAGAGAGAGAGAGAGAGAGAGAGGAGAGAGAGAGACAGACAGAGAGAGAGAGACAGAGAGAGAGGAAAGAGAGAGAGAGAGAGAGACAGAGAGAGAGAGAGGAGAAAGAAAGAAAGAAAGCGACAGACAGACAGAGTGAGAGAAAGAGAAAGAAAGAAAGACAAATGGAAGACAGACAGAGTGAGGAAAGAAAGAAAGAAGGACAGACAGACAGAGTGAGAAAGAAAGAGAGTAAGAGACAGGGAGAAAGAAAGGAGAATGAGCGACAGACAGACAGAGTGAAGAAGAAAGAAAGAAAGAAAGAAAGAAAGAAAGAGACAGACAGACAGAGAGAGAAGAAAGAAAGAAGAAAGAGAAACAGAAAGAACAGACAGGCGGACATAGAGTCAGAGAGACAGAGACAGAGAGAGGTAGAGAGAGAGAAAGACAGACAGACAGACAGACAGACAGACAAGAGAGGTACGCAGGTACGCATGCACACAGAGAGAGAGAGAGAGAGAGAGAGAGAGAGAGAGAGAGAGAGAGAGAGAGAGAGAGAGAGAGAGAGAGAGTCATGCGGGAGGATTTCACAAAGCATCCAGGATGGCGATATTCTCTTGGGGGGATGGAGAGAGAACAGCGAACACAAACTATTGGGAGGACGACTGGGATGGCAAGATCCACAAAGCACGTGCACAAGATAGACAACAGGAGACAGAATAGAAGACAGGTTTCGCCTCCGTTAAAACACATGCATAATCACGTGTGTATATGTGTGCGTGGGAAAGTGTATGTATATTCACGTCCCCCCCCCCCCCACCCATTTCCCCCCCCCCCCCCCCCCCCCCCCCCCCCCCCCACCTTAACATAATCCGCAGAGACAGATCATGCTCTCTCTCTCTGTCTCTCTCTCTCTGTCTCTCTCCCTTGAATGCGAGTGTGGGCGCCAGCAAATTAACTGTGAGAGGCAAAAGAAAAAACAGTCAAAATGAAAAGCAGGCAGGCTGAAGTTGACAGAGACCGAATCTGAGAGAGGTAGACACGCATAGAAAACAAGAGAGAAAGAAAAACAACAAGCAGACAAACGCACACACGGACAAACAAACAGACAGACAATGCACAAGACGAAGAAGCCACCCTGAAGACGCCAATGACCAAAGGGACATAATAAGATGCCGTCTCCTTTCGTGTCCTTGACTTACCCCAGTCACACTGGATCACTCACTGTCTGAGAGAGGGCCCAACGGACATTGGTCCTTGGGGTCGCATTTCTTCTTCCGTGGCTGCGTGCGTGTGGGGCTTCTTCTCATTGTCTTGGTCAGCCTAATTTGTCTCTTTGTTTGCTGCACGCCAGTCCTTCGTTTCTTCTTGGGCGTGCTGTGTTCAGCGTTTCCTCCCTGTTTTAATTTCTGTGTCTACCCTCCTTCCTTCCAGCAGTCCTACTTCCTTTTTCTTTCTTCTTTCTTTTCTCCCTTTCAGTCCTTTTTTTTACCATCTTTCCTACAGTCCTGCCTTTCTTTCTTTCCTTCTTTTCTTCCTTTCAGTTTCAGTCCTTCTTTTTACAGTCCTACTTTCCTTCTTTTCCTACTTTTCTCCCTTTCTTCCTTTTTTTTCTTTCCTACAGTTGCCTTTCTTTTCCTTCCTTTCTCCCTTTCAGTCTTTTTTTTACTTTATCTTTCCTACAGTCCTGCCTTCTTTCTTTCTTCTTTTCTCCCTTTCAGTCCCTTTTACTATCTTTCCTAAAGTCCTGCCTTTCTTTCTTTTCCTTTTTCTTTTCTCCCTTTCAGTCCTTTTTTTACTATCTTTCCTACAGTCCTGCCTTTCTTTCTTTCTTTTCCTTCTTTTCTCCCTTTCAGTCCTTTTTACTATCTTTCCTACAGTCCTGCCTTTTTTTTCTTTCTTCCTCCTTCTGTCCCTGTCCTTCCTTCTTTCTTCTTCTTCCTTCCATAAGTGCTACTTCCTTTCTTCCTTCCTTCCTTCCTTTCAGTTCTACTTCCCTCCTTCTACTTCCTTTCCTTTTTTCTTGCTTCTTTTTCCCCTTTCAGTCCTTTTCCCCTTTCAGTCCTTTTCCCTTTTTCAGTCCTTTTCCCTTTCAGTCCTTTTCCTTTTTCCCTTCTTTTTCCCCTTTTCAGTTCTTTCCCCTTTCAGTCTCTCTTTTTCCCTTTCAGTCCTTTTCTTTTCCCCTTTCAGTCTTTTTTTCCCCTTTCAGTCCTTTTTCCCTTTCAGTCCTTTTTCCCTTTTTCCCCTTTCAGTCCTTTTTCCCTTTTCCTTTTCCCTTTCAGTCCTTTCCCCTTCTTTCCCTTTCAGTCCTTCTGTTTCCCTTTCAGTCCTTCTTTTCCGCTTTCAGTCCTTTTCCCCTTTCAGTCCTTCTTTTTTTTTCCCTTTCAGTCCTTTTCCCCTTTCTTTTCTACAGTCCTTTTTTTTTCATTCCTTCCTTCCAATATACAGTCCTGCCTTTCTTCCTTCCTTCCATTCTTGAGTTCTGCCTTGTTAGCTTCCTTCTTTCAATCCCTTTCTTCAGTTCCTTCACTCCTTCAGTGTTTTCCTTACTTCCCTCAACCTGACTTCTCTCCCTCCCTCCGTTCGTTCGATGGTGTATTCGTTCGTTCCCTCCCTCCTTCCCTCCCTTCCGTAATAATTTTGTTCCTGTCCTTTTCAGTCTGAATTTGAATTTTCCTGGTTTCCATGAGTCGTTCTTTCCCTTTCTTTTGCAGTCCAGCTTTCCTTCCAAAGTTTTTTTTTTTCATTCTTTCTTTCCTTTTTTTTTCGTTTCTTTTCTTCCTTCCTTCCTTCGCTTCTTCAGACCCTCGTTTCTTCGTACATTCTTCCTTTTTCTTTTTTTTTTCTACCTTCAGTTCAGTTCTGTTTTTCTCCTTTAAGTCCTGCTTTTCTTTAGTCCTTCATTTCTTCAGTCAGCCCTACTGTCCCTTCTGTTTTTTCTTTTGTTTTAGTCATACTTTCTTTCCTTTCTTTCTTCTTTCTCTCTTTCCTTCCTTCTTACGGCTTTGCTTGGCTTTGTTTTCTTCCTTCCTTCTTTAAGTTCATCTTTCTTTCTCTTCTTCTTCCTTCGATCCTTCTTTCAGTCCTACTGTTCTACCTTTTTCTTCTTTATTTCTGTTCAACATACCTTCATTCCTTTTCTGTTTCAGTCTCACTTTCTCTCTTCTTCTTCTTTTTTTTTAAAATTCAACCTTTCGTCCTTTTTCTCGTCCTCTCATTTGTCTTGGAGTCATCTGCGCTCTTTCTCCATGTACTGCATCGCCCACAATCTTCTCTTTCATGCTGTTTTTCTTGCTCTCTTTGCCACTCTCGTTTTTTTCATTTCATCCCTTCTCACTTTCGTATTTCTGTGTTCGTTGTTTTCCTTTCTCACTTCCTTCTGTCCTTCCTTCAGCTCTGTCCTCTTTCCTTGTTTTTTTTTTTCCTCTTTCATTCTTTCCGTTATTTCTATTCCTACCTTCCTATCTGCACCACCACTTCCTCCTCCCTCCCTTCCCTTCCTTCTTTCCTTCCTTCCTTCCTTTCTTGGTCATTTCCTGTCTTCTTTTCCTCTTCTCCATCTAATTTATTCCTTCTATTTCACCTCCTTTTTTCATTTTTCGCTTTTGCTCCAATACTACTTATTCCTTGACTGCTTTCCCGTCTGATGCTATCAGTTCATATAATGTCAACTCGCATAATTCTCGAAATCGGATTATGCGAATATGCATACTGATACATCTTTTTAACATGAACCAAAGCTTCACCAGTCCCAACCCCCCCCCCCCCCCCCAAGCTCTCTCTCTCTCTCTCTCTCTCTCTCTCTCTCTCTCTCTCTCTCTCTCTCACACACACACACACACACACACACACACACACACACACACACACACACACACACACACACACACACACACATTCGCTCACACACGCACATACATGCGCGCGCACGCACACATACACACACACTCTCTCTCTCTCTCTCTCTCTCTCTCTCTCTCTCTCTCTCTCTCTCTCTCTCTCTCTCTCTCTCTGTCTCTCCCTCTCCCTCTCTCTATTACACATTACTCTCTCTCTCTCTCTGTTTGTCTGTCGGGGGGGGGGGGGGGGGGGGGGGTCTGTTCTGGGCAGGTACCAGATTAACTCCCCATACGGACTTTCGCTTGTTGTTCTCCATGTTCTGATGTTCGCTGCAAAATGTTTCTGGTTGAATAATGTTTGTTTAAAGCAAAGTCTCCCCAGAAGGGGGGCTGTTCTGGGCCAGGTCCAATTTAACTCTCTTGGTGAGTTGTTCTTGGCCGGTGCTAGATTAATTCTCCAGTTGAGCGCTTATTGACCATTTCTTCATTATTTGAGGTAGAGGGGAGGGGTTGGGGGACATGTTCTGGGCCTGCGCCAGTCTAACTCCCGGGGGGGGGGGGGGGGGGGGGGGGGCTTTCCAGGCCTGTCCTGGAATGACTCTCCACTTGTGTCAGTTTAACTCCCAGGGAGTCATTCTGATGTCAAAAGTTTGGGCCCAGAAGAACTCCCGGGGAGTTAGTTTGAAACGGCACCAGTTTCACTCTCCAAGGGGTTGGGGGCTGATCTGCCACTGCCCCAAATGAACTCCCGGGAGTTAGTTTAGAGTCAAAATTTTTAGGTTCAAACCAACTCTCCCGGGAGTTATTCTGAGAAAGGTAGGGGTTCATTCTGGAACAGGCCTAATAAACAGAAAGAAGATATGGGGAGCCGTTCTCGATCTGTTGGGGGGGGGGGGGGGGGGGCTGCTTTGGGCAGATTAACTCTGGGACAGTGCCAGACTGAAGAAGAAAAAAAAAAAAAAGGACCCGAAGGTGCTGGGGAGGACCCAGAGAAACACTGTCTTCACCTGCCTTTAGACCAATCCTGTACCACCCTTGGAGGCCTGTGCTGTGTTGACGATGGGTACAGGCACGCGCAGGACACTCCATTAAGATATCAAGGGACATAACCGCTCCTGAACAGAGGTAAATCAGACTACAGGATGCAACTCATAACAGCCTTAAAGTAGCATCCCCATGGGTGTACCAGCCCGTATTTCATGACTGCAGAGCCCACCGGCGAAAAAACACCACCCTACAGCTGTCGAGCACACCCCACAGACCCAACCACCCCTGCCTACGGACAGATGAAGACAGTTCCACTCCAGACACAGCAAGCTTTCGCCATACGGTCTTATGTGCCCTCAAAAGAGGACTGACTCACAGGAGTTAAACTGGGAGGCGCGGGGGGGAGTGGGGGGGGGGGGGGGGGGGGGGCGGTTTCAGCACGTTACAGTGGTAACCCGACAGCCAACGCGTTCTATTCATCGCATGACTGGAAGCGACCTTGAAAGGTACACGTTACAGGTATTCC
Source organism: Conus betulinus (assembly GCA_016801955.1). NCBI lineage: Eukaryota > Metazoa > Mollusca > Gastropoda > Neogastropoda > Conidae > Conus > Conus betulinus. Next base: position 27,344 of record JADBJO010022777.1, read on the forward strand.
CACTGCTCTTCATTCCCTGATCTGCTGTCTGTGCGTGTTCAGTAAAGGAAAGTTACAGAACAGGCCTTGTTTTACTCATGAACGGTACATATGCCTGTGTGAACAGTA
>JADBJO010022778.1:0-25000 GCA_016801955.1 Conus betulinus
CCTAGCAGAAACGGAGTTCCCCTGCCATGTCTTACACACCTTGACCATGTGCTATAGAACACAGAGTACCACTGCTCGTGCATGTGTTGTCCAGCATACTGTTTTTTTTGTTTCTCAGATTCTTCTGCAGCGGCGGCCAGCCCTTCCTGTCGCAGCTATTTGAATTGAGGAGATTCGCTACTACGGGCCCTGTTTCCGCATATTTGGAGGATCGTTTGCTCTTGGGTAGGTCCTATGTCGGGTGTGTCTAACATGTTTCCTGCATAAACGGCAAGTTAAGACACCAAACTCTCTTGGAACTTAACAAGTTATTCTCTGCCCCTATCCATTCCCCAACCCTGGGCATTAAGTCAGGCGGAATGCTGTGCGCCATACTTTGGTAGAAAATTCATCCCTTAAAAATTGGTGGTTACCAGCATTGCCGTGTCGAAGTGTTTAGCGTTGCGCGGACGCCTCCCGGCTGGGAGAATCGTGGGTTCGAATCCCATCAGAGACTGTGGCGTTTTTTTTTTTGGCTCCTACCCGAGTTGAGTTTGCTGCAGACTCAGTTTGGTAAACTGGGACCACACATCGAGTTTCATCCACTTAATGGATGCGTTTTCTGAGAGTGTTGCTCAAATTTCCTGACCACACTGCAGTTGCCCTGGATCTCTCGGGCCTGGTTGACGCCAGGATATATATTATGAAAGGAAGCGTAGAGTACCAGCCCTGTCATGTAGTCTCAGACCGAAATGGAAATTCCGTAGCATCATCTTAATCATCCTCATTTCATTTCTCATCTTCAGCAAAAAAAAGGTCTCAAGTTCTGTTCTTGTTTTCATGCCCCTGAGTATCATGGTGACCATCATTTTTCGATGTCTACTCTTGTCCAGTCTGTGGCCTGGTTTGGTTCCGTCGGGGTCCACCGGTATCGCGAGTCCATGGGTTGGGTCGTGGACGGACGTGGCGCCCTCCCGGAGGGAGAGCTCACTCACGTCCTGGCTCCGCGACCTAAGCAATTATTGTCGTCCTGTAGGGGGCTTTGAGTTAGGTGGTGTCCTGCGTTATGTTAGATCAGAACAGGCGCCACTGAACACCACCGAAGTGACTCGGCAGCAGTGCAGTGTCTCCTCTGGTGGGTTGCCACTTGACGACTTGAACATAGCGTGCTCCAATGGTGGATTTGCTGGTGGCCGGTGCTGTTGGGCGGGGCCGACCGGGCTGTTGCTGCGGAATAGCCTAATTAGGAGTTTCAAGTACATCAAAAAAAAAGCCGCTTATTAAACGAATCGCTCTGGGGACATTCCAAGATATTGCTTCACTATAACCTGCTTTTGTTTTTAAGAACCGACGGCGTCGGTTATAAACCGATTTTCTACTCTGGTTGCTTTGTTATATTTGGCGTGCTCTCTCTCTCTCCTCTCTCCCTCTCCGTCCTCTCAAACCCAATCCTCTCTCCCATCTCTCTCGGCTCATCCTCTCTCCACATCTCCCCCCGACGTTCGTCTCTCCACTCCGCTCTCTCGCTCCCTCCTGGCCGGTCCTCCCCCTCTCTCTCTCTCTCTCCCGCACACACACACACACAGGGCGTCACACGTACCCACCATTTCACACACACCACCTGATAGTGCGTTGCCACATACATGGGCAGTAATCAAGCCTCGTTGCCCGTCCTTCTTGCTGTTTTAGAATAATTGTAACTGAAAATTGACTGTTAAAATTGTTTTCCAAAATCTTGCTTGTGACTTACCGTCAAAAAGATCACATACACCTCTGTGTGCAGTTCGAAGGTTATAAACCGGATAAGTAAACAGGCGAACAAATTTCCACTGTATTATTCTGGCTGAAGACTCACAACGCCATGATCTCAAAGTGGAAGGGGGCAAAAAGGGGGCTTCTCTGCCCTGTTTCGTTTAATCGTTTTCACATTATTAGGTCATTGGGCAGACTGCACCTGGTATGGGAAATATCAAACTTTGAAATATGGGCGACTCGTCGTACTGGAGAGTATTTTTTTGTGCTAGTTCACAGCTGGACAAGAAATCACACTACCAAAAATCCAGGGGTCTTGAAAAGAATTTTTTTTTTTTTTATAAACCTTTCTCCATCATTTCAGCGAAAGTCAAAGATGTGGTATTATGGTTTTTGTGTATACAATCAGAGTTCTTATTATTAGACAGTACACATTCGATAAACTCCTATAACAGTTTCGTAGAATGAGTTATAATGTCTGATATGTGAATGTTCACATTCTATGACAAACAGCAAAATGATGATTGTCCGCCACATTGGACAAAAAAAAAAAAAAAAAAAATCCCTTAATTCTCACAATTCTATGAAACAGCAGAAAAAAGATGATTGTTTGCCACAAAGATTGACAAAAAGAGAATTCAATCCAATTCTCACATTCTGCAAACACACAAGATAAGGTTTATTTGTTTTTCACACTGGACGGGAAAAAAATCCCTCAAATTTTCACCTTCTGTGCAACATCAGACAGAACGATTGTTGCCCCCACTATAACGGAAAAAAAAATCCTTCAATTTCTTACATTCTATGACAATTGATAAAACAACCGACGATTGTTGCCCCACTCTGACAACAAGAAAAACCCTCAAATTCTCACATTCTGTGAAATACATAAAAAGATAATTGCCTACCCTACACTGGTCCGGGAACATAATCTCTCCATTGAAATATCACAGTCTTTGAAAGAACAGGCAGGGTTGATATTTGCCACAGTTGGACAGAACAAACAAACCCAAACAAAACCAAAAACAAAAAACTCAAACATGAACATGAAGAAAAAAACTAATCTCAAAATGTGACTAAATTTGCTTTTTCATTCCTCATAACACAGTAGTTCACACTGATTACAACAAAGGCACACCAAGTCCATTGTGCGTGCAGCCACAACGTCTGTCAAACTTTATTTTGATTCTCACCGATAAGTACCTAAAAATGAGTTCTGCGTGCCTGCTGGTGGGTCTCCTCACCTCCAAAATACTGTGACTTTTCACACTTCTCGTTGTCTCTTCCCCTTTTTTGAAGCCCTAATGCGTCCGCCAGTGTCAACGACGCAATTTCAAAGTCTAATTCTTCCGCTAGTGTTCTCTTCTGTTTTGGCGATGTTGGTTTCTTTCAAGTTCTTGAATTGTTCCAATCTTTCGTTTTAAAAAAAGCGACAGACCTTTGCCACGTGTGATGCCTGATGAAATTGCCTGTCATATCAAAGGCCTGACACCCTCCTTCCCCTTCCACCCCGCCCTCGTCCCTCTAGCATCTGTCCTCCGTCCACAGTCACTGACTACTTACCCCCACTCGCATTACAGGACATGTGAAATACGATGTTTCTGCTTACGAATTACAGAGGTGACGTTTTACTTTTACTACAACAAAGAGTACAATATCGGGTACTTTCAATCTACCTATGTGAAGCTTTGTAAGAACATAAAAAAGCTTTAGGTTATGGAGCTCGTCAACACATGTATAAACATGTGATTTCCTGTTTTAGAGCAACGCATAGAAACGCTCAACATTTCATATGCGAACGCCGACACTCCCGCCCCCCGGTCTCCTTAGAACAGTAAAGCAACCGTATGAAGCAATGTGATATGGATTTATCCCCGTCGTGTCTGACGTATGAGCAGGCAGAGGCATGTCATCTTGCTAATGTGGGTCTTCATGTGTGAATAAAGACCCAATCCTGAGGCCCAAGTCCTCAACGACGCTGCATAGAATAGAGTCCGGCAAGGAATGGGCCCCATTTTCCTCCGGTTTCCTCATTTCCTGGATGGCAGCTGTTTCTGTTGCGCACAAACTGTCTTTGCGCCCTGGGACACCGTTGATTTGATCCACTGTGTTCTGGTCATGGGTGACATCTTCCCAGGAAGCAGTGTCGATGTGGCAGTTTCTGAGGTTGGCCTTCAAGGTGTCTTTTGTATCTCTTGAAAGGACCTTCCTTGGTCACGTTGTCCTTCCATCAATTATCCATTGAGCAGCGTCTTTGGAATTCTGCTCTCCTCCATATGGACAAATTGTCTTGTCCATCGTTGCTGGCTTTTTGATGAGCATACACTCAATGCAGGTAGGCCACACACTTCTTCTGGACCTGTAGGCTGAACACTCTGTCTTGTCATTTTGGTGCTGCAGAGATCTTGCGCAAGCATTGTTGATGATGAACTGTTTCGTATGTGTCGGCAGCACGTGGTCCAAGTCTCACAACAGTAGAGGAGAACGCTCAGAACCAAGCTCTGTACGTGGCGACCCTTGTTTGCAGTTTTGATGTCATTGTTTTGCCACAGATTCTTTGAGAGTCTGCCAAAGGCAGAGCTGGCCTTTGAGATGCGCCAGCATCACTTCTGCTCCAGAGATGGCGTTGCTGCTTACAGTGCTGCCTAAATAGCAGAACTTGTCCACTTGTTTGAATCTCTGTATTGATGATGACAGATCGCGGTGGAGCACTGCCAACTCCGACGATGAAGTATGGAAATGGCCTCGGTCTTACCCAGACTGATTGTAAGTCCGAAGCGTTGATAGGTCCTTGCAAGGTGATCTGTGATGTACTGGATGTCTTCATGGGAGTGCGCGGCCAGTGCGTTGTCATCAGCAAAGAGGAACTCTCTCAGAAGGACATCAAATACTCTATTTATGGCCTGATTCGTGTCGTCGAAGGTTAAAGAGTTTGCCATCTGAACGTAATCTGAATGTACACCCCCTTGTCACGGGTCCCGGAACGCATAAATAAGCTTTGCAGCAAAACAGAGTGGAAAAGAGGGTGGGAGCTAACATCTATCCCTGCTTCACATTCCAACTCCATTTTTCACTGGGAATGGGTCAGAGGTATCTCCGTTTCCTTGCACCCTGGCCTGCATGCCATCGCGGAATGAAAAGATCAGTGAGATGAGTTTTTCTGGGCAACCGAACCTGTGAAGGATCTTTCACAAGCCAAGTCTGATTAACGATGTCGAAGGCCTTAGTGAGATCAACAAACACTATGTGGAGCTTCTGATTCTGCTCACAATACTTCTCCTGTTGCTGAGGAACAGCAAACACCATGTCACTTGAGCCCCTGCCTGCGCGAAATTCGCACTGTGATTCAGGGACGATAGATCCTGGCTATGTGGGCGATGAGTCGGGTTCAAGATGATCCTGGGAAGAATCTTTACCTGCGATACACAAAAGGAGAATTCCACGATGATTGTCACAGGACACTTTATGACTCTTCCTCTTGTAGATGTGTACAGTTGAGGCATCTTTGAAATCTTGGGGCACTTCTCCTCCTCTTTTTCCCATGTGGATTGGAAGAGGTTGTTAGGGTTTCCCGGTACCTCGCCTCCATTCTTGTAGATGTCAGCTGGGGATTCCATCTGTTCCTGGTGCTTTTCCGGACGTGGTCTGATTAAGAGCCCTCCCAGTCTCTGCCACTGGATGAAGGGTCTGCCAGAGATACTTCACTGACAGCTTGGGATGCATTGCGATTGCTTTTTTTAGATATTGACAAGTCTCTGTTCAAGACAGCATTGAAGCGCTCAGCCCAGCGCAGCAAGGATGTCTTATCTCTCATCAGTGTGTGCTGGGGTCTGAAGCACGAATGGACGTTGATCCAGTAGTCGTTGGTCCTTAGATAATGCGAAGGCTTTCGTGAAATATTTCCATGTTGTTGATGTCAGCCACAGTTTGCAGTCTTTCTGCTTTCTTTCCTATCAATCGTTCTTCATATACCGAAGCTTCTGTTGGGTGAGCGTCTGGGCATGCTGGTACTTCCTTTTTTTTTTCTTCTTGCAAGTCTTTTTTCGCTGAGGTGATCTCTGTGGGTGGTCTTTGGAGCATCTCTATGAGTTTGTTGATCTCTGAGTCGTTTTCATCAAATCAGTCTCTATGTCTATGTTCAACAAAGCCCAATGTGTCAGCTGCAGTGTTGCACCAGGGATTCGTTGAAGACTTTCCATTTTTCTTCCCAGTGTATTGTCAAGTGAGATCGATGTTTGACAGACATTCCTGAATCCGTTCTTGCAGAATGTCTCTGCTGTTGCACAGGCGAGCAATGCTCAGCCTTCTTGGGGGTTTGTCTGTGGCTGATTTGTTCTTCAGGGCAAGCTGGATGTTCATCTTGCTCCTGATCAGGTGGTAATCGGACCAGCAGTCAGCCCCCCTCATGCAGCGTGTGATGAGGACATCACGTCTGTCCCTCTGGCGAACAGCAACATAGTCAAGCATGTGCCATTGGAGCGGGAATGCGTCCACGTGTTCTCTTGAACTTGTCTGCCTGTAGGAAGATGGTGTTGGTGATGGAGAGGACATGTTGATGAAGCAATATATATCGCAGCGAACTAACCACAACCAAAATTCCGGGAAATGGTTCCCGAACACAAAAAGTAACCATTTCGCTATATATCCGGCTTGAACACTACATGGGACCAAACATATGATTACCTATAGCGGCGGCTTCGTTTATAATCAGCGTGATCGCACGCTTTGGGACCCTAAAAACCATTTTGTTATAAGCGAATTTCGTACATCCGACTTCGTTACATCCGACGTATTTTCAGTCATGTAAAGAAGGATTTTTACCGGGACCAACCTTTTTGCTTCGTTATATCCAGTATGCGTTGCCAAGTCATTACTATGTCGGAAGAATTGTTAACCTGCACTTACAGCCCCTCCCCCCCCCTCCCCCCCCCCCCCCCCCCCCCCACGCCCCCCCCACTCCTCAGACACACACACTTTATCTAGTTTCCCTGCTATATATCTTTATAAAGCCTTTAAGAGAAGAGAAATGATTGTAGCTTGAACTACCAAAATTGCTTGTCCCTTTGAAGGCACTTTTAGTGCATGACGTCATGCACGCACTGGTGTAATGTTGTTCTTTTCATGTTCTCTTTGTTCCCTCTGTAAGCTGGTGTAACATTTCCATGTTGTCTTTTGATTTACCTTTTGAAGATGTTTGATTGACACTATTATGACATTATTGATCATTATGTTTCACTTCCCTTCAAATGGGCTTTGGCCTTTTTCTGAATAAAACTCTGTTCGGTTCTGTAGTTTAGACCATCAGTGGCTCTCAGGAGCATATCTGTGGAACTCGCTTCCCCATAAAATGCCGTAACAACGGCTATGCTTTCCTCTTTCAAGGATAATCTTTTCAGGTACCTAGTTTTTAACAACTTCTGTAACCTAAACTCGAACAGCATTATGTCTGCTTTTGTCCCTGCACAAACCTGCCCTCGGCCCACGAATGTGTGTGTGGTTGTGTGGTGTGTGTGGGGGGGGGGGGGGGGGGGGGGGGGGGGTCCTGTCTGTGTGTCTGTCTTTGTGTCTGTGTCTGTATGTGTGCATGCGCGCGCGGGCGCGCATATATGCATTGTTTGCGTGCGTGTCTGTTGTATATGTATGTATACATGTATGTATGTATGTATGTATGTATGTATGTGTATGTGAAATAAGAATGCAAGAGAGAGAGACCTTTTGATGTGTCCCTTTATATACATGCTTTTTTTTTTTTTTTTTCCTTCTTCCCTTTTCTTTTCTTCTTCTTTTTCCCCCTTTTTTCTGTCTCTTTCTTTTTTTTCTTTTTCCTTGTATGTTTCGTAGTGATTCTCAATATTTTCATGCTATTTTCTTGTTGATCGTTTTGTTGTTGGCCTTTGATTTGCTTTTTTTCCTTTTGGTTTCATTATTTTTTGTCGTTGTTGAAATTTTAAATTTTCTTCTTTGTCGTTAGACATCGGTCCACTGTCTATTTATTTTAGTTTTTAGGTTTTTTTTTTCAGTTTTTTTTTTTTTTTTTTTTTTGGGGGGGGGGGGGGGGGGGGGGGGGGGTGGGGGGGGGGGGGGGGTTTGGGGGTTTGATGGGGGGGGGGGGGGGGTTGTTGGTTGTTGTTGTTGTTGTTTGTTGCTTTTTTTTTTTTTTTACTTTTGGTCGTATTTCTTTTTGTTTTTGTTTGATTGTTTTGTGTTCTATTGTATCGTGTTGCGTTGGACTGTCGGTTGCAGCTCTACTCATTGCGATCATCATACAGCCCAAACCCCCGGATGGGAAACCCGTGTGAATCAAAGACGACTGGTCCATGCAAAGTCCATGACCAGGACAGACGACACTGGAGGAACGTTCGTTGACGAAAATGTCACAGTTGTCATTACTTTTCAGCCTATCGCTGTTTTCAGGTGTTTTATTAAAAAAATCGTTCAAATTTTTTGTGAGTTTTGGAAGTGTGGAATGTTTGAACGTTCGCTGCTTTCATTCTTTTTTTTCTTTTCTTTTCTTTTCTTTTTTTTTTTTTTTTTTTTTTTCTTTTTTTTTTTTTTTTTTTAAAGAATAGTTTGTAACCATCTTAATTTTCTAGGTGCTCGGGAAGTGAACAATTTTATGAATTTTCCGGAGTAGTAATTGAAAATTCATTTTACGAAGCGCTTGCACTTTTAAGATTTTATTGAAAATCATTATAGTGTATAATGGGCAATCCAAACATTTTGCAGTGTTTTGACAATCGGTAATATTTTATAATGTGTCTTAAAGTATCTACGGCACGTTTAACGATGACACAAGTTAACGTAGGCAAGCCAAAGTGCCCAATGTCAACAGCAGGCGGTCCACTTGCCGTAAATCGTGGGTTTCATGAAGTAGGTTGTTTGCCTTAGTGTCAACATTGGTCAAGAATGTCAACATTGAGCATGTGCAGTTGGAATACGTTGGCAGGATTCTGCATCATCCCGGTGACTCCCTTCCGTCCTTCATAGAGCCCCGACATCAGCTGGAAAGACCGTCGCGGTCCCTGTCGAGAAAGCCCTGCTTGTGCGAATAGCGCTGTGTTGATTGTGTAGTGAGTGAGCCGCCTGAAGGGGCCGTTTCAATAGGGTGTCTTCATCATTCACTGTGATGGGGCATCGGGGCGTGTTGATCTTCACGCTGGTGGACTGGGGGTGTTATACAGCGGGAATTGAAACACTGTGGGCCATCTCCACGCTGCGTGTAACAATACACGAGTCTGGGTTGACAACATATAGCGCGGGGCTGGGCAGCCTGCACGAGCGAAATATTAACATTTTTACTCTCTCTCTCTCTCTCTCTCTCCCCGTCTCCAAATGTTGGTTATATCTTCAAGTCTGAGAAGGTGGTTGGTAATGGGAATATCGGTAGATTAATATCCCTGGAATACCCGCGCCTCATCTTCTCCTCTTGCGTCCCCGCTGCACTCCCTCTTCTCTCGCCCCTCCTCCCTGCCCCTCGGAACCTCCCTCTCCGTCCTCGGGGGATCCCGCCTTCGCTCCTTTCCCCCCCTTCCCTTGTCGTCCCTCCCTCCTCCTCTCCTCCTCCCTTCATCATTTCCATCCCTCCCCCCACCTCCTCCTCTCTCTATTCTCTCACTCCCTTTTGTCGAATTCTGTTTGTTTTTTAGGCCGAAATGGTGTTATAATTCTTAAGTATGAAGAAGTGTTTGCAAACAATGGCAGAAAGATCGATATTGTTCATAATACGTGAATATCCTAGAGTCATTCATGTCGACCGAATGCCAATTCGAATAAAAAAACGTGCTTTGGGTCCTTTAGCTATTCTAGATTGTTTTGGGCCCATCCTGCAGTACAGATAATGGAGTGCCAGGAATATTTTGTAAGGTTGGCTTGGGGTCCATCAAGGAGAAAAATTGCCTGTCACTATTCTTCTACCCTTGTTTGATGCTTCAAATCCTGCGGGTGGGGGTGGTTTAGCCATGGAGCCGAGGTTGGTGTCATCACTGGTTGTGTCGAGTCACTCAGAGAGAACCTCCAGCCTTTATAGTAGAAAAACGTTACCTCGTTTTCCCTTTAGAAATATTTTGAGAATGTAATTACCATACCTCCTAACGTGAAAAACGTTACGTGTGTGTTAGGGGAGGTTATGGTACCGACCCCGACCCCCCCCCGTGACCCCCGGGGGGGGGGACCCCCCCCCGTCCCCCCCCCCCCAGGTGGCCCCCCCCCCCCCCCCCCACGATGTCAGTGACAGACACACACAGGGGGCAACACTCCCGTATGGGGAGGGGGGGTAAACTTGTTTACCTTCAAAAGTATTCAGGTATTTGTTAAGAAAGTTCAAGATGCCATTTGGATTCTTGACCTCAGAAGTCTGATAGAATGCTATGACATTTTCAGGACAACAACCAGAAAACTGGGGCTTCAGCAGAAGTTTTTTTTTTTTGTACAACAATGGATAGGGAGGAAGGTTTGGGGGAAACGAGGGAGCAGAGGAACGGCAAAAGACTTTTAACAGCAATGAAGAAGACAGTGTGTTTTAATGATTACAAGATGGTCCTCATGACATGGAAGAAAGTGGTCGTTTTCAGCTGTATCGTTTCGTTCGTGGTGTTACCCCCCCCCCCCCCCCCCCCCCCGCCCCCTCCTCCTCCCCCCCCCGTTCTAAAATCCGGTTATGGTTAGGTGTCTTTCAAGTGGAACGTGCATAAGCTACGCTTCCATAGTAATAGAACTGAAAATGATTTGGTCGCGTCCATTTTGTGATTTTAATGAAATGGCGACGAAAGATCACTTTGTTTTAGATCGTCCCCTTTATCAGGATTGAAGAAAACGTATATTTCTATAATAAAGCCGCTTACCTACGTTTCTTGGCGTCTGAGAATCAGCCATGGATAGTTCCGCTGGCCTGCTCTCCATCTTGAAGAAGCTTCACACGACGCAGTTTTTTTCTCTCGAGTGAATAAAGGAACTTGAAATGTATGTAGTTTTAGGTATTTTTTGTAATCGTTATTACTGAATGTAGACATTGAATTTTTTGGTGATGAACTGATTGAGTTGTGAATTTTTTTATAGCCACACCTAGGACGGTCACATGGGTCTATGGCCTGTTTATTGAAATAACAGATTTCAGAGTTCTCTGTCCTCTCCTCTCGTTGAAGATTTGCCGTCTAACACCTTTTAAAAGTCTTTTTCCCTCCTTCCTTCTCGTTGTGGTCGCACACATTCACAGCAATAAACAATAATTTTAGTCACATTACCCATTTTCCCCCCCCTCTCACATATGACATACATTCATATAAAGGAATTTGGATTTCAATTAAACATCTCCTCGGTTCATAAAATCAATGGACAGGGGAATAAAACTTTGTTTAAATCTGACACTTCTGCATTTAACCGATCGATATCTTCGTCCTGACTGAAGAAGGTCATACTGATTTGCAAGAACGTGGGTCTGGTCACACGCAATCTTCTTCGCTTTACAAAACAACACGGCACCTGTACAGCTCACTCTCAGACTTTTTGTCTCTCACCAACGATTTTTCCTCCCACGTTCACCACACTTCTCAAGCACATTTCTACTCTTCACACAGTCAAACCCACCATACCAACACATAAATGAGAAAGTTAAAACAGATTCCAAGAAGCATGAATAAAATGTCCGAAGAATGTCAGTATTCACATGAAATGATCGCAGCTTGCGAAGACAATATAATCTGGTTTGACATTTTTTGTGGACATACTCAAACATGGGATTTAAAATTCAGCTTATTATCTATAAAAGTTCCTAAATATTTGTATGATTCAACACGTTCTACTTCAGCACCTTTGATAAAAAGTGGTGGTACAGCTTTTTGGATTCTTTCTAAAATCAATCAACATTTCTTTCGTTTTTTGTTACATTCAGATCAAGATAGTTATGATCGCACCAGTCAACAAACTCTTTGAACCTCCTTGAAGTAAACAGAATCAGAGTTGGAAAGATCCACAAGTGCTGAGTCATCTGAATATTTAATGTACAAAGTTGAATCACTTCCTGAACAATCATTTGTGTACAGATTAAAAAAACACTGGTGATAAAACAGTACCCTGGGGCGCGCCAGTTGAAATGACTCTGGAAGAACGAAAAACACTTTTGATATCGAACAGACTGTGTCCTCTGTGTGTAAGAAAATCAATTATCCAAAGAATGAGCTTGTTACAACACATTTATGTTAATGAGTTTCTTTTGCCATCAGATGTGGTTGTATGGTATTGAATGCTGATGAGAAATAAGGAGGCAGGTTTTTTTCGAGGTGTGAAAACGCATGATGGAGAAGTGTGAGTGTGGCATCATCTGTTGATGATCTGTTCTGTTGGTATTGCGAATTGAAAACGGGTCTTGGTACTGGTGTAGTATCTTTTAAAAAACAGACAGAGGACAATTCTTTCAAGACATTTCATTGCAACAGATGTGAGGCAACTGATCGGTAATCATTTAACAGCTTGGGTTGTTTTTTTTTTGGAACAGGACATACAGTGGCATTTTTCCATAGAACAGGAATATCCATTCTCTAAGTGACCAGGTAAACAAACGACTGTAAACATAGGAAGAGCTGAGAAGCACACACCTTCAACAATTTTCCACAGATATTATCAGGGCCAATTGCCTTTTCTCACATTTAAACGTTTTTAAAAAAAAGACTGAACATCGTTTTTTCCTCAATCACAACAGAATCACTTCCATCAACACATCGTTTTTAAAAACATTGCTTTGGAGTTCTTCTTTCACTTCCTTCCTTTAATTCTTTACTAAAAAATCTTTATCATCAATCTACAGTAAAAATCGTTCAGCTTTCCACACACACATTTCCAGCATGATTTCTATTTCTGTTCATGGGATTCTACATTTAGGAATAGTTTCATTTGCGGCAGAGAGAATCATTTTTCACTGAAATTTACTATATAAAACAGTTTATATCTTCTTCATTGTCAAAAAAAAAAAAAAAAAAAAAAAAAAAAAAAAAAAAAATATATATATATATATATATATATCAATGTGAGAAAAAAAAGATATTAAATTTCTTTTCTTCCTGTCTGCGAATTTATAATTGTATTTGGGTATTTTGTCCTTCCCGGAAATTTATTTTAGGATTTTTATTTAATTCAATCTTTAGTGGAAAGTGATCACTTCCAAGAGTGTTTTGACATGTTTGCCAGATGCAGTCAAACGCTAACCGTGGAGAATGAATCAAGAACAAGTCAATGGCACTTGCTTTGAGTAAAATATCTGGTATTCGAGTGATGCTGCCATCATTTAGCAAGCCACAATGATGAGTCCACCACATTTTCAACGAAGCGATTGCTGTTATAGTTGAGCAGTATTTATCCCAGAATGGAAAGTGGGCATTAAAGTCTCCACCAACCGGAGTCATTTTTTTTTCATTAGTTTTTAAACGTATGTAGCCACACAATGCTGCTTCGATCATTCGGTCCTTGTGGCAAATAAACGGAGACAATGTTTAGAACATTCTTGTTTTTTGATTCTAACACTTGCCGCGCAAAATATAAGTCTGGTTGATCTGATGGAACTGGTGATGGGCATAAAGAATAATCAATGCCTTGCCGGATGTAAATAGCCCTGCTTATCCTTTCTTTTTACATTAGAAACTTGTTCATGTACTGGTGTATAATAAAAGTTAGGCATCTGTCTGGTTTTTTTTGTTTTGCACACATTTAGAGACTGCACACTATTAAAATGTGATACTTTTTAATTTTGCAAGGTGCTGAATAAGATATGATTTCATTCGTAATTATTGATCTGGCATTCCACTGTAAAATGGTAATCATATCAGGTGATCTATCAGGCATGTCTTTCAAACAACACCAATAGAACTAATACAGGTTTCTAAATAACTAGCTACACAGAAAATCTGTATGCAAAAGAGAAAGATGAGGAAAGAGCAAAATGATAACAGAATGGTTGTTTAGAACAATATCAGATATAAACAAAATCAAAACTATCAACAGGCGGAAAAAACAGCCCACACTACTAGCTGTTCCTCTCAAAGTATCTGGCTGACGGGAATGTAAAGACTGCACAGTTTTATTTTGTTCTGTGTCATACCAGTCTCTTCAGCAGTCGTACATATTCCACCACCGTGCCCCTGTTCGACTTTCAGCAAAGAAGGGCTGTCTTGGAAGGGGTAGGTAACGCTGGCGTGGGTGGTGGAAGCCAGGGGTCGTCGTGGCTGTTTTGCTGGGTCTGCTCCAAAAAAGAATTCCGTACGTGTAAGCCTATCCCGAGTTGCCTGCTAGGACGCTGGGCCCCTCTGTGTTTGGGTGTGTAGACCGTCCCACAGTGCTGTGATCTGAAGATTGTTGTAACTTATGAAGGATACATTCTCTATTTTGAACACACGTCATTGGTGATCAGGGCATCTGAAGAGGCTGACGAGAAACTTCAGTGACAGATCCTGAACAGGTGCGATCTTACTTATCCCACACGATCTTCGTCTTTGGATGAATGCATTGAACTACAGCTTGGCTGCACACTTTGGGTCCGACTTCCTCACATCATTTACCTCCACAGTGAACAATTATCGCGTCCCACTGATTCCTTAGCTAGGGTCATCTGCTTGCTACTTACTTCAAGCGCCGCTGGAAATGTCCTTTATAGTAAAGGTCTTGTGTAGATATCTGCACTGAAGTCGTAGGGACGGGCGCCCCCAATTTTTGTTCCCCGATTGATACCTTTCACAACCGAGTCATGCATCAGCATCATGATCTTAGGAAGATAATGTTTATTCTCTTCGTGTTCCAAGGCATGACGAACTTTGTCGGGGTGCGACTTGACGTCAAGTTTGATATTTTGCGTCATCTCTTCTTTTTTTCTCGAATGCGTTATTGTTTTTAACCGCCCCCCTCGTTTTTCTTGGTTGGTATGGCTTTTACACAGGTAGTTCCGACTCGTTTTCTTTTTCTTTTTCCGTTGATAGTTTTTTTTCTTTTGTAGGCTTTTCTGATGATGGTTTTGAATTTGACAGCCTCGGCATAGCCACGTGACCCAAAACTAACTGATTAAAATAAAATAGCTGTCTGCGTGTGAATGGCAGTCGCCCTTGTCTCAGTTGACTTTTTCATTTTCATGCTTTGTAAATTTCAGTAACAGATCGTTCTGCTTCGCAACTGTACTTTTAAGCAGAGAGGTCCGGTCACTACACGATTTGGAAACAACTGCGTGAAGGTCTTTTTTTTTCACTTACAGTTGCTTGGTCTTGGCTCATGTTCTTGGTCTTTGCGCGAACGTACTTTTCATTCTGTTCGCCATTTTTTTGTCAGGCCGATCATTCTCCTTCTCACGAATGGACTTTTTTTTTCTTCTTTTTTTTCCGAAAACTCATAACATGAAGACTTTTTTTTTGACTCATCATAACATTTTTTTTACTTGCCATTTTTCACTTAGGTGTTAGTTTGGCTTCCTCCCCGACTTCTTCTGATCTGCTCCTCTGCTCTCGTCATTTTCTTGGGCAGTCTTTTCAAAACCTCCACCAGACTTTGATCTTCAGTTGTTTACTGTTACCGCCCATCTGTGTCAGGTCGTGGGGTGTGTGTGGTGTGTGTGTGTGTGTGTGTGTGCGCGCGCGCGCGCGGCGCTCGCGAGCGCTCGCTTCAATTAATGTTACTGCTGTTTACACTGGTGCATGAAATCAATAATATGTACAGTAATTGGAAAACAGATGTACAGAAGGAGAGTGTCGCAGACATACATTCTTCATCATTGTAGTTTGTACACCTGTCAGTGGTGGATTATAAACTTAATGTTGCGTAGAGCCTGGTTCGCATGCTCGCGCGCGCGCGCGCGCGCGCGCGCCGCACACACACACACACACACACACACACACACACACACACATAGCACAGGGGTGCGATTTTTAGGGCTATAACTTTTGGTTAGAATCCAGAAAAGATGTGTGCAACTGATGAATAAAACAATGATAACTATTCAGTTCGGCCCCTGCTTCTCCAAAGTCAAGCCTTGCAGGTCTTGCATTATAACATGGACATCTTTCTATCGGTTAAAGGAAGCAAACTCTTCTGGCAACATCAACATTTTTCTTCATTTAATACGAAAAGTTTGTTTGCCTTAAACGAAAACACAGTTTATGTGAACGTTATCGTCTGATAGACTCAATATGTCTGTCAAAACTGATTGGTATCACTTTCGAGCAAATTGAAGATATTCATTTGAATAATCGAGATCATATCTAAGCACGTGACAGGTTGTGTGAATGTTTGAGCTTATTTACAATTAAAATAGAATAATCCTAATCAAAATAGAATCATCCCCACAAAGTGTAAGTCAATCTTCCTGTTCATGTCCTGGAGATAAAGCAGGATTTGCACTTTTGCTCAGTTCGGATACTGACAGTAGAGAGTAAGAGGTTGAGGATAATTATGGATTGTAAGTGAGAGGTGAGAGTAGGAGGTTGAGGAGGAATGGATTGTAAGTGTTGCTTTGGACAGTCGCTTTCTGATACATCATTTTATACGTGAAATTTCAGTGTCAAGAATTTTACTTTGAAAATATGAAAATAATCAAGGTCGGTAACTGTTCGTCTGCAAAGATATGTGACCAAAAGTGTCATTTGTTGTCGTCATTATGATCGTCTTACAACTTTGATAGTGACAGTGATAATCCAACATTCAGTTGCACTGAATAGTTTGCTTCTCAAAAATCTTGGTGCATGTTTATGGACCCTGACGCTATTGAAATAATAAACAAAGGTAGAATACTGAGAAGCCTAAACATACACACATGCAAATGCTGCAGAAGACATTACCTGCCTATGAGCAACTATATCATTTAGCAATAAACAAAAACAAAAACAAAAAAACAAAAAAAAAAAAAAAAACCCAGAAGTCTTCGGTAACTTAACGTGTTGATTGTTCATATATTTGCTCTGATGATTATTGTTCATATATTTGCTCTGATAAAGTGACAGACAACGTGATCCTTCAGAAAAACTCATCTGAACAGTTGCAGACTGAAGCACAAAACTCGTCTGTACTGCGAGAGGACTATATCAAAGTCGTGTTCAGTGAGATGGAGTTCTTATCATGGGACAATCCTGATGATATTGTCAGTGCAGAAGTGGAAGCCATTGTCGTTCAAGTTAAAAACAACCTGCTTGTGTTGCTGTTTCTGATTGGTGGACCAGCCAACGTCATCAACATGGCGGTGTTCAATGAACAGGGTCTTCAGGATCGTGTCAACCTGTGTCTCTTTGCTTTGTCTTTAGCTGATGAATTGTTGTTGACTTCTTCAGTGCCAATGAACGCTAGGCAAGTGTATTTACATTTCAGTACGAAGGCATTTGCTGGTCCCATGTTCACTTTTCTGCAGAACAATAATTTGACTGTTCTTTTAGCCTCCTATTGTATCTCTCCCGTATTTTCTGCTATTATCGCCACTGAAAGGATGCACTTTGAGCCTCAATGGATAAACGACACAGTCATCATTTGATATCAGAATGTCTATTAAGTATTAAATTTGGTTCTGTATATTCCCACCAAGGCATAGCAGACACTGGCTGCACAGATGAAGCCACAACATTGCATTTCTTGAATAAACTAATCAAATAAACTCTAACTGGCTTAACTGAGAGTATGTATAACGGTTGTACACTTAATGTAAGATCTTTAAAAGCAGTTCGTTAGTTTTATAGTTATGCAAACTATAGTCTCTGGACATTTTAATCTGCAGATTTGTAGATCACGTCTTCAAAGAATTTTACCGAAGCAATAAACTGACTTTGTAGCGAGAAGGTAAGATGCATAAACTTTTATTTTTGTTAGCTCTGAAAATGATTTTCAAGCTTTCTCAGTCATCAGTATACAAAGATTGAGTACTTCGTCATCAATCTGTAAAATCGGTTAATTGTTAATTCGAATCTCTGCTTTATTTACGTTTGTGAGGTGCATTTTTTTTCTCGCTCGTTTTCTAACACCGATGCTAATTATATCTTTCCACTGAACAATTATTCTTGTGTGTTTAACCTTAACTCTGTTGACTGATTCTCTTTCTGTCCAAATCAAACCAAATCATGTTGTCTACATCAGGAGGGGGTTATTGATTGTCAGTTCCCGTAAACACAACTTGCATAAAAGAACACACCCAGCTACAAACACACAGAGGCAAACGCGCGTGCTCGAGAACACAACACACACACACACACACACACACACACACACACACACACACACACACACACACACACACACGCGCGCGCGCGCGCGCGCGCGCGCGGGCGCATGCACGTACACACAGGCATACACACACACGCACATTCATACACACACGCACGCACGCATGCACGCATCAACACATACATACAAAGACATGCAGGTACGCAGGCACGCACACACTTGAACGCACACGCGCGCGTGCGCACGCACGTGGACACACACACACACACACACACACACACACACACACACACACACACACACACATACACACAAGCACACACACATACACGCATACACCGACACAAACGCACAAACACACACACACACACACACACACACACACACACACACACACACACACACACACACACATACACACATGCACATGCACATGCACATATACATGAAACATACGCAGGCACGCAGGAATGCACACACTTGAACAACATGAGCATGTGCATGCACGGTGGACGTAGAGGGGGGGTTACATGGCTGGTTTGGTGATAGTGTTGATCCGTTAACACACACACACCACACACACACACACACACACACACACACACACACACACACACACACACACACACACACACACATCCTTACACAGACTGCATATAGAGCAGATATACTACTGATTCATTACCACGGAAAGCTGTTCAAGCAATCATCAAACAATTTTCACAGCTATTTATTGCAATACCTACCATTGTGTGCCCCACATCTTAGGCTTACCAATTGCAACATGTACATCGTTTTGCTAGTAAAAGGATGCAAACTTTAGCAACATCCAAAATATATTTTATAAAACACAAACATACTATTTTGTTGAAAGATGAAATTAAAACTCGCGTGTGAATATTATCATCCTATAGGTTCACTGTGTCTGTCAAAAATGATTGATTTCACTTTCAGAGAAAATAAGAAAGTGGGTTTCAATCAATAGACTTATGAATTTGTGAGAGTGATTACAATCAAAATGAATTCACCCCCACAAAGTTCAAGTGGGTATGATTATGCCAAGAGACAAAGCAGCATTTGCACTTACGCTCAATTCCAGTATTGAGAACGCTGTCACTGTTGCACTTTGTAGCCCCTACCTCTTATACCATTTTGAATGTGGAGTTGCAGTGTTAAGAGATTACTTTGAAAATATGAAAAAATAATCAACTTTGGCGTCTGCACCTCAGTGAACACGCCTAACGAAAGTTACATTTATCATTATCATTATTATCCTCTTGCAACTTTGTGCTGTTGATGTCTAGTGTTTTGATGGCTTGTGAAAACTCTAAATGTTCTTTAACAATCCGTTTAATTCGTTTGTTCATTCATTTATTCACTCATTCATTCATGCATTCATTCATTTATTCATGCATCCATTCATGCATTCATTCATTCTTTCATTTATTCATTCATTTATTCCATCATTCAGAGTTTGGAAATCAGCAATCGTTCTCCAAGTCTATAATATATTCAGTGCTTTGTTTCCTTGAATGACAATGATAAGCCCAATATTCATCAGCAATGAATAGCTAGCTGCTCGTAAACATTCGGTGCCCATTTTTTTTCACTCTGCTGCTGTTGAAATGGTTATGAAATTTCAAATGAAATATCAAATATTAAAAAGCCTTAAGATACACCCATATAAATGCTGTAGAATATAATTTGTTTGTCTGCCTTTGAGCAACTCTATCATGACTGCAGTGAACAGGAAAAAAAAATCAGAAGTCTTCAATAGTTTTTAACAAGCTGATTTCTCATCTCTCTGCCCTGATGAATGCGACTGTCAACGTGATCCTCCGTAATAACGCATCCGAACAGCTGGAAACTGTAGCTCCAAACTCGTCTTTACTGCGAGATGACTGTATTCAACTCATATTCAGTGAGATGGAATTCTTACCATGGGATAAACGCTGATAATATTGTCAGTGCACAAGTAGAAGTCATTGTCCATAAACTCAAAAACAACCTGCTTGTGTTGCTGTTTCTGATTGGTGGACCAGCCAACGTCATCAACATGGCGGTGTTCTACAGACAGGGTCTTCAGGATCGTGTCAACCTGTGTCTCTTTGCTTTGTCTTTAGCTGATGGACTGTATTTGACTTCCTCACTGCTATTGCATGCGGAGCAAACGTATTCACAATTCACAACGAATGAATTGACTGGTCCCATGTACACTTTTCTTACTAATAACAATTTTTTCTGTTCTTTTAGTCTCTGGTTATATCTCTCCTGTGCTCTCTGCCATTATCGCCACAGAAAGATGCCTGTGTGTTCTCAGTCCACTTAGATTTCAAACCTTCCTACGCACTAGAACAATGGCAGTGATCATCATTGTGGTCAGCGTTGTATTGACCAGTCTATTTTTTCATTGTGACTTTCCGATACCGATTTGGATGCGTTTATGATCCTGTGTCAGGTGTTGTGGTAACATCAGCTGTTGAGGGGACCTTTTACAAAGCTCACAAAACACTGATTGACCATCTGCACGGATTTGTGCTGGGCGTTGGTCTGGCTGGGATTGAAATGATTGTGGTGACGACAACAACAGTACTGACGATTGTGAAATTACGTCAAGCGGTGACGTGGAGATCTGGAACTCCTCTTTAATCTCACACAAAGAGCTGGCTCTTACGAAAGTACTTGTGGGAAATTCTATACTGTTTATTGCCTGTATTTTCCCTGCGGCACTCATTCGTTTCAGCTGGCTGTCTTTACCTGACGTCAGGGCTGGTGGGCGTCATCACAACTTGTTTCTCCTGGCTGTCAGGGTCATTGAAATGTTCCAGAGCTTCAACTCTACTCTCAATTTCTTTGTCTATTACATTATGGGTTCTCGCTTCAGAGAAACGGTATGGTCGTTGTTTAGCAGAAAACAAAGACCAAATAATCAACACATGCGTAACAATGACAGACCACAAACAAATAAATGTTGTAACTTATATTTAATATAAGATTGTGTGTGTGTGTGTGTGTGTGTGTGTGTGTGTGTGTGTGTGTGTGTGTGTGTGTGTGAGAGAGAGAGAGAGAGAGAGAGAGAGAGAGAGAGAGAGAGAGAAAGTGTGTGTGTGTGTGTGGTGTGTGTGTGTGTGTGTGTGTGTGTGTGTGTGTGTGTAGCTTTGTGCCTATAGCACTAGTTGGTTGGGTTTATGACGGATCAGTTTTATCAGGTGTTCATATATCATATATATTTGTTCTTAATATTTTGCATTTCTTAATCTTGAGTTTTAAACGAACATCATCAATAAAAAAAAAGTTAAAAGTCCCGACAACTTGGGCTTTCCCCCAATATCCAATGTCTTCTTTCTTTGCCAATTTCCAGCTGACCTGTTTGGTAGTAGTACAACTACTTTCGCCTACAACCCCTTCTGGGGCATAGGCCGCCGACAAGGGTCCTCCAGGCATCACGGTCCAGGGCGATTCTCTCCAGCTGGTTCCAGGTTTTCCCCAACGCTGTCACGTCTGCCTGCAGGTCTCGGCGCCAGGAGTTCCTTGGGCGGCCTCTCTTTCTTTTTCCCTGCGGGTTCCAGGACAATGCCTGCCTTGCGGTGTTGTCGGCGGGCTTTCTTAGTGTGGCCTATCCACCTCCATCTCTTTTGGAGAATCTCTGCACCGGCTGGCTTCTGATTCGCCTGTTGCCACAGGTCCTCGTTGTTGATCCTGTCTGGCCAGGTTTGTTAGTAGTAGTGACGTCTAGAAAAAGATGTACTTGTTAAAGAAAAATCAGTAATCTGTTTGGTATTGCGTGTTCTACATGCATCACAGCACTACCTGATCAGTGTAGTCTAGTGTGTTTATTTGTAAATTGAGCATGTGGTTTGAGAGATGGCAGTCTGTTTCAGGCTCTTTTGCTCAAAAGCTTCAACACAATCGTTTTCAGCTCTCTTTTCCAAAACCAGTTGAGGTTTCATTTTGATATATCAGGTGCCGCCCCACAGGCTCACACACGCGCGCGCCCAGACAGCATGCACACATACACAACACACACGCGCCCACACAGCGTGCACATATACCCACACACGCGCGCGCACATATGCACAAACACGTATGTGTGGGTCTGTGTGTTCGTATGAGTGCGCGTGCAGGGTCCGTATGTGCAGGTGCGCGCACGCGAGTTTGTATGTGTGTGTGATTAAAGTGTAAGTTATAAGAAAGGGGGAAGGACTGGTGGTGGCGGTGGTGAGGGCATTCACCTTCTAAATTATTGTTCAAGTGTGGGATGGGGTGGAGGAGATTTATGTTCTAAACTTTTCCTGTAATAAAGGTGGCAGAGGGGAGGGGGTAGTGAGGGATGGGGTGGGGGAGATTCATGTTCTAAACTTTTCGCACTGATGATTCTCGGTTTCCAAATTTCTTGTAGAACTCAAACACGGGGGTGGGTTGGGGGGTGGGATCCACTATCATCTCCAAAATTCTAATCAAGACGGGGGGGGGGGGGGGGGGGGGGGGGGGGGGGGGGGGGGGGGTATAGTGGGGGTGGGGGGGGAGGGAGCTCCATTTGTCCTTTTTTTTTTATAAAAAAAAGTTGAGAGTGGGGGAGGTGTGAAGGTTGTCAAGCTCCATATTCTTGTAAAGCTGGAGGGTAAAGTGGTGGTACCACACCATACCATGACGCCCATATTTTCATCTAAACAAGCAAAATGGCGCCATCTCAGCCCTGATGATCCCCTTAACACGTCTCAACAAAATACAGCTCAGGATGACGCAAACGACTGGACTGACTTCAGTATGTTGAAAAAAAACTTTTCTTTAATGCATTCTTATGCTTTCTTTAAAAAAAAACTTCCTTTAGTTGACTCTTCAAGGGGAGGGGGAGGGGGGGTGTGTGATGAGTGCCAGTCTGGACTCCCCCAGTAGAGAGGGGTGAAGGGGGAGATGCCCTCCCGGGGTAAGGGGTGGGGGGAGTGTTAGTCTGAATTCTCCGGTAGAGAGGGGTGAAGGGGGAGGTGCCGTCCCGGTTGTGGTTCCACAGTGCACTAAACTGACGGTTCAGCGGACGAAAGGCCACGGAGCAGGCGGTATGAATGGTGCTGTCTTCAAGATGGGTTACGATGGTTCCCTTACGCTGTTCGTGTTTCGGTGAAGGATTTCATGTTCGTGATAATTATTCCCCCTGAGTTTTCATTCTCCCTTTCCTTCTTCCCCTGTGTCTCCCCCACCCGCTCCCCCACCCTCTTTTTTCAAATCTTTGGTCAGGTCATTAATGTATACTGACACAGGAATCGCTAGCCTACATTTGTTTTCTCCCACTACTAAATTGTTCAGTTAAGTTATTGCTTGATCGGGGTCAGCTCTATGTTCCCTCAGCTCTATGTTCCCTCAGCTCTATGTTCCCTCAAGTCAAGTAACATGTCATGTCATGTCAAAGTGACCAGTGGTAAAGCAGTGGTCAGACTGACCAGTGGTCAAGCAATGGTCTAACTGACAAGTGGTAAGAGCTGAGGGAACATAGAGCTGAGGGAACATAGAGCTGAGGGAACATAGAGCTGAGGGAACATAGACATGCTCCCGCTTGATCAGTCAATGGGAGACTGCATGTCTTAGGAGATCTAAGTTAAGGCTGTCCTGTACAATTCTTAGCTGCGGTCAGCAGTTAAATGACTGACAATGCTTGGGTTAGTAAACAGCAACATTGACCACTTTGACTGTTGACACCTATTGATCTCCCTTGCATCCTGAAATGGATCCTCAGGCATAGATTCTCCCCAACATTTATACTGTTTACTTAATGGTTGTAGTTCTTCAGCAACTTATTTCCTTACCACACTTTCAATTTTTTCTTCCTTCTCTAGCATTCGTTGGCTGCTTTGGGGGTACTGCTGGATTCCGTTTTGGAGTCATTTGTGGTGAGAATACCACAGAATTTTAGAGTGTGGTACATCTCTATTTTCTGCCAAGGGGAACGAAGATATCGTTTGACGATATACACACTCTCAATTTGTCATATGCAATCACATCTGAACTGGACATCACTTGAATTTCCATGTCGATTTGTTCAATAATACATATTCACATTTACTTTCTAATTCTCTCTCGATCCCCTTAAGGTTTTTTCAGACATTTATGTCTGGAAGTGAATCGACTCATTCCAGCTAGGGGAATATATAATACGAATCTGATACAAACTCTGCTGCTAAATTCTGTTGCAGGTGTTCAAGTCAGACCACAAAATGAGTGATTTTCGTTGTAGTGCTTATCTCTGTGCTTCTTTCTGATTCTATCAATTCCTGTTGGAAGTTGAGAAATATTATTTTCCTTGATGTTTGTTCTTAACGGATCTACGGCAATAGCTGGGGGACCTATCCTAAAGATCCTGATCCTTTGACGGCCGCTCGTTTACATTAAGGTAACATATTGCTCGTACAAAAACGGGCTGAGAATGGTGTACAGCAGTTTTAAGTAAGTTCTGCTGAAGGGTCCTGCTGGCCTGTGCAAAACAGTCACAATAGGGTCACAGAGACAACCAGACTGTAAGCTGAACTCTTCCGTTTCCACGCTCCCAGTTTGCCAAGGTTGGAGTCAAGTATTTTACCTGGGGTTTTTTTTGGTCGAGCAACAACCCCATGACTCGGTTATTCTTATTTTTGCATGGACCTGCAGAAGGACGGTCCTGGTGGCCTGGGCAACACGGTCAAGGATGGTCCTGGTGGGCCAGAGCAACATAGTCACAATGGGGCATCAGGTCATTAGACCATGCTAGAGAAACACGGTGCAGCACCCGCTATTATTCAAAGGGTGTACTACAGTTAACTACACGACACACATCAGTCCATGAACACGCAGGCCAGAGAAACGCTGCAATGCCAGACGTAATTCAAAGAGCAGGTGTGTGTGTGTGTGTATTCCCCTGCCTTTTCACAGTGTGTGTATTCCACTGCCTTTTCACAGTTGACATTTAAGAGCTGTTTTCCTAAATACCCAAACCAAGAATCCAAACACTACAGACTGAGCTGATCACCGTATAATGTTCTCCCTACTTCTCTCCTTACGGCAACTCCAGCGCATGTCTACACCAGACAGAACAGAAGCAGGATGCAGTGGTCTCACTGAGCTTGGGAGAATC
>JADBJO010022779.1:0-2500 GCA_016801955.1 Conus betulinus
TTCGTCAGAATTGAAATACGCGAGATACATAAGTATATAGTATGGATGGGAAAATAATCATACCGATATTTCCTTCTTTTTTTTTTTCTTACAATCATCCCTTCATTGTGTATATGCCACCACGAATTCATCACTATTACTGATATATTACTACTACTGTAAAAAGCTGCTGCTCGCCACAACAACAACAACAACAACAACAACAACTACTACTACTGCTGTTGCTGCCGCCACCACCAGCACCACACCTTTATTACTACTGTTGCTGCTGCTGCTGCTGTTACCATCACCACGACCACAACTACTACTGCCGTTGCTGTTGCTGCAACAATAACAGCAGGCAGCAACAACAACAAACTACTACTACTACTACTACTGACGATTCGACAAATGTGTCTACTTTACGCGTCACAAACTGTACTTCACAGACGTGACCCGTACGCAGCACGGTCTGTCACAGGTGGCCACAGTGGGAGAATGGCCGAACCAGACCACACTATCACGTTACTTTTCCACGCTTCTTTTTCTTTCCTTCTATTGGTGTAGTTATTGTGATCTTTTATTGATTTGTCTGTTCATTTACTCACTTATTGATTTACTTCATTTGTCTGTTCATTATTTATCTATCTTGATAACTTCATTCTGTTTATTCATTTATCTTATTATTATCATTTTTGTTCTGTTATTGTCCTGTATTAACACGGTAGCTTTTCGTGAACGAAAAGATCTTTTCCAGAAAATATCAGGGGAAGATAACGGTTGTGCTTCCATTGCAAATGGAGTTATTTTACCATTTCTCGGTTTTATGAGTCAGGGTCATAAAGCAGCTTGTAAACGAATGTCTTCTCAAACCCACGACACGTTTATCTGAATCACTGATGATAACAAAGGTAGATGACGTCGATCTGTTTGTATTTAGTGTCTACACTAAAGGCGCAACGTTTCACAGCTATGTGTTGGCGTTTCTCTTCTCTGATAGCACTGTAAAGCTGACGGATGGGACAGAAATGGGCCTTTTCTGTTTAAAGAAAAAAAAAATCAGGAGAAGATAAGCATGTCGCTCCTTTGCAAATAGAGTTTATCTTTTCTGAGTTTATGGGCCAAACATATAGATGTAGAGAGTGAACTATCTGGTGTAAAACAACGCCAGGATAACGATCAGAATATCGACTGTCTGCGTTACAGACGCATTGTTTTTACACCAATGTTTTGGCGTTCTCTCTCTCTCTCTTCTCTCTCTCCTCTCTCTCTCTCTCCTCTCTCTCTCTCTCTCTCTCTCTCTCTCTGATTGAAGTGTTGAGCTGACTGATGGGCCAAAGTTGACTTGGACCTACCCACTAGTGATGTATACACCATTAAAGGGTGGGTTCGTTTTACTGAACGCGAGTTCTAACAGAGCTTCGCAGATTTCTGAACATCGTCTATTAGCAATGCGAATATCAAAGAAAAAAATCTACAATGAAATAAACGGTAAGATTTTAGAATTGTACCACTTCTTTAATTTTTAGTTTTAGAAAAAAAAATACCATAGCACAGAGGCTTAGATACTTGGACAGATTGTGTTCAAATATGTGCATTTTGCTGTGGTGTTATGATGAGAAAACGAATACAGCTAAGACTACTCGCCCTCTCACATTTTCACGGAGACTGTTACGGGTAATATAGAACAACTTTTGTATAGAATACAGTGGAGTCTGCCATGTGTTCCATATCATCTAACAGAACGTTCAAAACGGAATAAAAAAAAAAAAAAAAATTTTTTTCTTTAGGTGCACTGTCTCTGTCCTGTTCATTAGTCTACGTGTGTGTGTGTGTGTGTGTGTGTGTGTGTGTGTGCGTGCGTGCATGCGTGCTTGCGTGCATGCGTGCGTGCGTGTGTGTGTGTGTGTGTGAAGCCTCAATTTCATTCTCCTTGAAGTCATATACTCGAAGATGTTGCTGACTTTCGCATTTATAATGCGATGGGTAGCTTTTCTTCTTCTTCTTCTTTTTGCTCATTTGTTCCAAATTTTGCCTTTTTCCTAAAGTAATGATAGAAGATCGGTCGCCGAGATGATGGTCAAATATTGCAGATTTTCCGGATGTGTAGTTATCATTTCCGAAAATCAGACATTGAGTGACTTTTTCGGTTCGTGGACAGACGAGGTGACTGTTCTTTGCAACTGTGTCATGACATCACACTTCTTATAACGTAATTATGCATGACGTCACTTTCCACAGAGCGTCACCAAGGCGTCAGGAAAGCACGACATCTGGTCCAAGTGCGGACATAAGCTAGAAATGGTAAAGGATGAGAGTGTCCACTGCTTCCTCTCTCTCTCTCTCTCTCTCTCTTTCTCTCTGGGTGCGCGCGCGTATGTGTTTTGGATGCGGGTGCATTCGGCTGGACAGGCAAAGTGAGGAAAATGGATGGGGAGGGTATTGGTGGACATGGGGAAGAGGAGCGGGGGAGAGGTGTGGGTTGGATGGTGGTGGCGGTGGTAGGGTGGTGTGAGGAAAA
>JADBJO010022779.1:7500-17500 GCA_016801955.1 Conus betulinus
GTAGTAGTAGTAGTAGTAGTAGTAGCAGCAGCAGCAGCAGCAGCAGCACACCACCACCACCACCACCACCACCCCAAATAATAGTAGTAGTAGTAGTAGTAGCACCAGTAGTAGTAGTAGTAGTAGTAGTAGTAGTGGTGTGGTGGTGGTGGTAGCACCATCACCACCAGAAGTAGTGTAGTATTAGTGGTAGTAGTAGTAGTAGTACTAGTAGCAGCAGCAGTACCAATAATAGTAGTACTAGTAGTAGCAGCAGCAAACTGCGGCAGTAGCAGCAGCAGTAGCAGCAGTAATAGTAGTAGTAGCAGTAGCAGCAGCAGCAGCAGCAAAGAAGTAGTAGTAGTAGTAGCATCAGCATCAGTAGTAGCAGCAATAGTAGTAGTAGTAGTAGTAGCATAGTAGCAGCAGCAGCAGTAGCAGTAAAAAGCAGTAGTAGTTTCAGAGACAGCAGCAGCAGTACCAGCAGTAGTGCGATATTACGATGATTTGCAGTTATCATTTCTATAAACACCACCAACCACCCATCACCACCACCACCACCGCCACCACCACCACCACCACCACCACCACTATCATCATCATCATCATCATCATCATCATCATCGCTACCACCACCACCATTATCAACCACCACCACCACCACCTGAACCACCACCACCACTATTATCATCGTCATCATCATCATCATCATCATCATCATCATCATCATCATCATCACGTACGCATGCATGCACGCGCGCGCGCGCCGCGCGCACACACACACACACACACACACACACACACATATACAAACACCACACAACCACACCACACACACACACACCACCACACACACACACTGTCATCATCATCATCATCCATCATCATCATCACCATCATCATCATCATCATCACCATCACCATCCTCCTATCCTCCTCCCTCCTCCTCCTCCTCATCACCATCACCATCACCATCATCATCATCATCATCATCATCGCCACCATCATCATCATCATCATCATCATCACCATCACCATCATCATCATCGTCATCATCATCATCATCATCACCACCACCATCATCATCATCACCAACCACCACCATCATCATCACCAGCATCAACCATCATCATCATCATCATCATCACCATCATTATCATCATCATCATCATCATTACCATCATCATCATCACCATCATCATCATCATCATCCTCATCATTACCATCATCATCATCACTCATCATCATCATCATCATCATCAATCATCATCATCATCATCATGATCCATCATCATCACCGTCATCATCACCAGTGCAGGCCTGGTCACTGGGGCAGGATCAGGGAGTCGTTCGGCCCACTGGTACAAGAATGGGGACGGGCGTATATCGTCATGAACTGATGCGAGCCCGCAGTCTCTGGGTTTGAATCCTTCCAAGAGAGAATGCCAGAAGATGATTTAGAGAGATCGACTGCGACGGTAGGTCTCCTCTCTCTTTGCCTCTATCTCTGTCTCCCTCTCTCTCTGTCTTTCTCTCTCTACTGGTTTTGTCTCTGTCTTTATCTCTGTCTCTCTCTCTCTGCCTCTCACTCTGTCCGTGTCCGTCTGTCTGTCTGTCCTGTCCATCTCTGGCGGTGCTCTTTCTTGTCTCTCTGTCTCTATCTGTCTGTCTGTCTGTCTGTCCTGTCTGTCTGTCTTCTGTCTGTCTCTCCCTCTCTCTCTTCATTCTATGCCTCCTCTCCTCTCTCTCTTAATTGTATGCCCTCTATTTCTCTCTATTGCTACTTTCTCCTCTCCGCTCTCTCCTCTCGCTCTCCTCTCTCTCCCTCATCTCCTCCCATCTATCCCTCAAGGCTCCTGCTGGCTCTCTCTCTCTCTCTCTCTCTCTCCTCGAGTCCTCCGAGAGTCCCTATCCCTCCGCTCTCTCTGTCTCTCTCTCTCGAGTTCATCTTTTTCTATGACGAGTCCCTGACATTTGCCACACAGGACAAACCAATAAGAAAAAGTTCGTCCTTTGTTCTATCAACCTGCTCTCTCCCGAATCTCTCTCTCTCATTTTGATATCTCGCTCTTTCAGGGAACCCTGATCGCTGTTTGTACCCAACGACGAAGAGGATTTTAAACCGAAAGAAATTGAGTTCAAAGCGAGATGGTCTGCATGTTGCAGTTTCTGTATAATCAATAAGATAAAAGTTCATCTGTTTAGTATGGCGTACAACAAACACAAACGTGAATGTTGTTGGGTGGAGATGTTTATTTGATATTCAAGCTCTTTAAGGGAACAATGATCGCGTTTGTACCCACTGCCTCGAGAGGATTTTAAACGGAAAGAACTTGATTTCGAACACTAGAGGTCCCTGGGTTGAAACACATTGCCTTTTCCTGTTCGATATCCGTCTCTTCTCATGGGCCACAATGCCTGTTAATAGTATTCGTCCAGTTTTGGTAAACGTGTTTGTCATTGGGCTACAGGCCTGCCTCATGGGCTACAAGGCCTGCCTCATGGGCTACAAGGCCTGCCTCATGGGCCACAAGGCCTGCCTCATAGGCTACAAGTGGCCTGCTCATGGGCTACAAGGGGTATCCTGCCTCATGGGCTACAAGGCCTGCCTCATGTGCTACGTCAGGGCCTTGTGTTTACTCATGGGCCACAAGGCCTTGCCTAATTGTACAAGCGGCTACAAGGCCTGCCTCATGGGCCACAAGGCCTGGCCCCATGGGCTACAAGGCCTGCCTCATGGTTGCCACAAGGCCTGCCTCATGGGCTCCACCAGGGCCTGCCTCATGGGCCACAGGGCCTTCCTCAGGGGCCTACAATCGCCTGCCTCATGGGCTACAAGGCCTGCCTCATGGGCCTACAAGGCCTGCCTCATACCACTTCTGAAAGCATCCACAGACCCCTACAGCATGTCTGCGCCGACAACTGACTGGTCGTTCAAATCTTTAAAAAAAAAAAAAAAAAAAAAAAAAAAAAAAAAAAAAAACAAAAAAAAAAAAAAAAAAAAAAAAAAAAAAAAAAAAAGCTTTATGTTATAAATCCGCCAAACTGAAACAAACGAACCAAACGACAAAACATGCCGCGGTTTTTCGACCTCTTAGGTCTTCGTCAGGCAAGGAGAAGCAACATTGAGTGCAAGGTCAAGGAAGAACGAGGTGATCACTTACCGTGTCCGATTCTGCGCAAGATGGGGCGCTGAATGAAAAACGAGGTGCAGTTTTCGCGCTGCAGTCCGCGCTCGCCTTGCAGCCGATTTTCGTTCAGTGTTCTTTCATGACAAAACAGATTCCATTCTGAAGTAGTAAGACCAACCTGACCAGTGTAGGTTCGACATACTACTACAGCCTTTTTTTCCCACTTCTTGTTGTAGTGACAGCATGGTAGTTGAAGCATTGAAGAGGGTTGGTGGCAATGTTTGCAGAGAGCGGGTTCATCGAGCTGAATGAATACATGGAAGTGTGGCGGAGCGGGTGGGCGCTTTGGAGTACGAGCGGCGGCAGATGAAAGCCGCTTTCCAACACTTCGACAAAGACAGCAGCGGGAAACTGTCACGGGGGGAAACTGCGTCATCTGCTGACGGTCCAATCTAGGGGAACCTTTGACGGAGGCGGAGTTCAATGACGTCATTCACGACTATGGATCTCGATGGTGACGGGGCTATTGACGTGGAAGGTGAGGGATTGTGGATAGGTGTGAGTGTTCACGCGCACGCCGTATGCACGCATGCACGCACGCACCGCGCGGCGCGCTCGCACACACACACACACACACACACACACACACACATCACACACACACCACACCACACAACACACACACACACACACACACACACATACATACACACACACACACACAACACCACAACCCACACAAACCACACACACACACACACACACACACACCACACCTTCACGTTGCGCATGCTCTTACTCGCTCCTTCCTTTCTTGCTCGCAAGAGCGAGAGAGAGAGAGAGAGAGAGAGAAAGAGTGGGGGGGGGGGGGGGGTGGGTCAACAACTCCATTACTCAAGGATAAAGATGTTACACAGAACGTAGACTTCCGCTGGGGTCCTTTCTGTTCTACCACATCCAAACTAAAACACTAAAACCAAAGGGGGGGGGAGGAGGGTAAAAAAAGGGAGTAGAAGAACGAAGAGAGGAGGAGGAGGAAAAAAGAAGAGAAGAAAGAATGATGAGGAGGAGGAAGAGGAGGGATGTAAAGAAGGAGAAGATAAGAGAAGAAGAAAAGAAGAAGAAGAAAGAAGAAGAAGGATTAACAGGAGACGAGGGGAGGGAGGAGGAGAATAAGAGGGGAGAAGGAGGAGAAGAGAAGAAGAAGAGAAGAAGAAGAAGAACAACAACAAACAACAACAACAACATCAGTGATGAATATAACCCGCGATAGCAACACCAAAGAACAAGATAAGAATAACGAGAAAACAACAAGAAAGAGCACAAACTACAATAAACAATACGAACGAACCACCACCCCAATACCATCAACACCACCAGCAGCAGCAACAACAACAACAACAACCGTAATAATGATAAATGCTGCTTGCTTCCTGCTGACGTGAGTGATTATAATGAATATGATAACATCATAATATAATAATATAATAATGGTTCACAAATATACTTACTAATAATCATCATCATTATCATCATCATCATGAATGATCTGATGATCATAACAAACCAATATTAAAGCATTCCCAGCAAAGCAAAGTATGATAGGAATAAAAAAGAAAATGAATAACTTTTATTCAAGCAGTTAAGATACTCGATGAGAGAGAGAGAGGAGAGAGGAGAGAGAGAGAGAGAGAGAGATAGAGCGAGAGAAGGCAGTGAGAAATACACAAGCATTATAATTCCCATTTTCCTCTCCCTCCACTCACTCTGTGCCTTCCCTGACCATTTCCTACTCTCTCTCTCTCCCCCCCCTCCACTCCCCTCTCTCATCTCTGTCAGCCTTCTCCCCCCTATCCTCGCGGAATCATCCCCCAATCGCGAACAGTCCTCCTCTCTCTCTCTCTCTCTGTGTGTGTGTGTGTGTGTGTTGTGTGTAGTGTGGGTGTGGGTTTGTGTAACAACATAGTCAATACTTTCGAATGCGTAGTTCAAATCTTCAAGACACGCTTGTCTTTTACATAAGTTTGTTGCATGTGCTTGACGACTAGTGGACCCTGCTCAGCCTGGATATATTAGTGTGCACAAACATGCTGCTATGTGTGTCGAAGTTGAATAATCTTACTGAGAGCTTGGCCCACACTTTTCGTTGATCTTGTCGCCGTACCGAGCAAAATAGGTTAAACAAAAGCACTAGTTTGCAAGTGCAGAAGTCTGAGGTTATTTAAATTTTCCTGTCTGGCTGTCTGTCCTTCTGTCGTGTTGGGGTACTCTGCTCTCGTCC
This sequence comes from Conus betulinus, assembly GCA_016801955.1. Taxonomy (NCBI): domain Eukaryota; kingdom Metazoa; phylum Mollusca; class Gastropoda; order Neogastropoda; family Conidae; genus Conus; species Conus betulinus. Next base: position 12,892 of record JADBJO010022779.1, read on the forward strand.
TTCCCATAACTCTCTCCTCTCATCCTCCTCCGATGAAGGCGAAGGGCCGCGTCTTCCAAGGGCAACCATCTCTCCCTCTCCGTCCTCCTCTCCTCTCGGTCTCCCCTCCCTCCCTTCTCTCCCCGCCCATCAGCTACCGACCGGCCTCCCGTGGGCTCCTCTCTCTCCTCTCCTCTCATCTCTCTCTCCCGTCGTCTCATCCTTGTGTTTATGGTGTGTGTGGTGTTACGTGTCCTCTCTTCTCACCCCAGTCTGTACTATATAGTTATACTATATATATAGATATATGTCTAATATATTATATATATATATATACTATATATATATGGTAGTGTTATGTATATATGTTAAAATGAGGACAGACGAGTTAAGGAACTAGAAGATATTCATTACGAGTAGCAAAATTAGACTGTTTTCACTCATTTTTGTGTGCTCGCAAGCTGGGCTTCTCTGACGATTAGGAGTTGTTAGTGTGAGCCGAATGTAGAAATTGGTGAGCAAAAATGACTTATTGTAAACGGGGGAAAGGCAGGCCAATCGTCCCACCCCCCAGGGCACCACGGTCACCAACACATCCCCGCTCACCCCCCCCCCGATACCCCCCTACCCCCTCTCCCCCCCCTCTCACCCCCCCCCCAGCCCCCGCGGCCCCCTTCATGTGTTTTTTATTTCTACCTTATATTTCACCCTTGCTAAACACGACGAGAAAGGCTTTTTACGTGAGCGGGCTTGTGACGTCGTAACCACATCTTTGCTCTCCCAACCCTATCTGTCCGCATACTACAAAGCTTCTTATTGGATCACTGCCAAACACCAGGTTAATGTCTCTAAAACATTTGCATCAGTCTTACTTGATTATCTGTTACCGATTCCAGTCTGGTTGTGGTGCGTAACTTCCAGGATTTCAAGCGGGGGTTTGGTGTTCCTCTGTAGTATTGGAGCGTACCCCCATTGTTCATTTCGTTCGGGGGGCCTGTGCGGGTGTCACACGTTAGTATTTTGTACATATGTTCAACTCAGCTGACCAGTTCAGCAATCAGAACTAAATCAGTGGAGTACAAAAACGCTCAAGTGGTGTTATGCATCAATGCTTCTGACGATCAAAAGTTGCATACAGCGGTCGGTATCTGTCAGTGCCATTCCCCCCATAAACCTTCAGATAGTTATACATGTGCTATGTATAATTCAGCAGACTATAGTATTTTGTCTCCCCAAAACGTAATGGATGACTGACATAAACTATCACTAGATCTGAAAAATGAGTTGATGGAACAAAACAGTTCAGGGTCAGTATCCCATCCTGAAAACGAAAGTCACCAGGCAGCTCAAAGCAGCAGCTAACGGTCCCCTCATAACCCACAAGGAGACAGTTAACTATGCCTTAATTGTTTGTCCACTGTCTGTGAACGGAAGAGAATGCGGGTTGAGTTGAGCCGGAGACGCGCTGATCCGTTAGATCTTGAGGGTAGTGGACGACGGGGAGGAGGCACGTCTGGAGTCGTGTTCCCTTCGGGCCCATTGAGGACCTTATAAAGCTGCTAGTCTGTGTCGACCGCCTGTCCTTGCTCCGCACAATCTTCTATCTCGTTTTCCTTTTCTTACCGTCAATTTTACCAGAAAGCTCGTCTCATCATTGTTTGTCTGCGACTCGAGACTATTGATGGTCTCACTACTGTGTGCGGGGCTGCGATAGCAAGACACCGTCCAGGGCACGCTGGCACCCTGGACAAACCACAGACACACACACACACTGACATCAGAGAATGTGCGCAGAGGTCCTCAGGAGAGAGGTGTGAGAGAGCTGACCATGCAAGCCTCACTACGTGGGGACAGACAGACAGACGGACCGCATTACAAGTGAGAGGAATGTCGCAGTTCAAGAGGGGCACGTTTGCCATGTACGTTGGGTGTGTGCACGTCTGCCATTCGGTTGGTGTGTGGTCTCGTACTGTGTGCGGTGCTAGTTAAACCAATGAGGAGATTTTCAAGATCTTTTGGGTATGTATAAACGTGGACGATCCGGTATGGCTTAAAAAACCACCGGCCCAGCCCCTTTGTCTAATTAGCATCACGTTTCGGAAACTTTCCAGTCTGGTAGGGTGCTGAATCATTTTTAATTTTGTTTTTAACTCGGGTGGCACTTAGGCCACGTGTGAAAGCTCTCTGGCCTTTACGATTGGAGCTTGAAGGATATCAACGGTCGTGTGTGGTGATCTTATACGAACTCCAACCTATGTACATGCCGGTCCCTGCTGTTGCGGTTGTTGTCATGTTTGAATGTGTGTGGGTGTGTTTTAGGATGAATAGTTAGAGTTGAGCGGCAGAGAAATGTGTGAGAGAAGATGTGTGGATGTGTGAGTTTGTGTGTCTTCATTTTGTGGTGTTATTGAGTGGGGGTGTAGGAGTGAGGACAAAGAGGGCTGGGCGAGGAGGGCTTGAAAGACAATAGTGTATACTGAGTATAGTGGTGTATTTTGTATCGCCTATGAGGCTTTTATGGGGTTACTGTAATGTCGAGGTCTGGATCCATGCTTACGTTAGTATGCGGGAATATTAATTGTTTGACTAACCATGGAGTGACGGGCGGTTCTTTGACATGATTTGGATGTTATGGGTCTTCATGATGTCATCGGAGTTTACCGTTACTTTATAGTTGGTCTGTGGATGTCATGGTTTTGCATTGCCATCATCGGATGAACGTTCAAATGGTGTTATAGTTTCGAATGGCCAATCCAAAAGGGTTCTTATGCGGTTAATATTTGGGGTTCTTACTAAGATGTGCGCAGCAGACACACCACTTCAGTTCATCCCAGCATATGGGCTTTTTTTTGGTTATGGCGCCTGCAGCCTAAGAGGTAAAGTCGGTCAAGTTGAAGCAGGGCCTGACATTAAATCCTTATGGTTAGTGTGGATGTGCAGGTGTTGCTGTGTGTCTGTGTTTTCAAAATAGTGTAGTACTGACTCCCAGTACGGGTTCGTTCAAATCAGGTCTGATAGGGTGCGTGTGTGGCCAGTGCGTGCTTGCGTGCGGCGTGCGTGAGTGCTGTGCGTGGACCGTGCAGCTGTGTGCGCGCGGACGTTGCGTGCGTACGTGCGTGTTTTAGACCTCTGTAGGTTCTTCTTCAGGTGAGACACATGCGAGACAAAAAATGACCCCGAGCACTTTTAGCTTTCGTTTTCGAAACATACGTCAACGGGACATATTGCCTCTTTTCACTTTGTCTGTCTGTCTGTACTCAAGCTCGAGTGTCCAGTCTGCTGACGCTCTTCGCAGTCAGGGTACACCTTTGTGCCCTCCCCATGTCCACAGGGTGTTGGTTGCCCTTTTCGGTTGGTCTTGTTCATGTAATGCTTCTTATTAGTGTGATTGTGTGAATCAGTCTTTGCCGCACAGTGAGGCTCTTCATGTGGTATCAGTGCCCCATGATTCGCTGGGGGGTTGGGACAGTGTGGGTGCTACGCATCCAGCGCCTGAGGAGCCGGTGATGTCGGGCATGGGAGTGATAAAGTTTTTGGGGAGGTGTTTTGATGGAATTAATTTCCCGTGACCAACTGTGAGCTGGCCATCTTCCGATCTCTTCACGGCAGCTCTGTTTCAGCGTTTATTTTCACTGAAGACGTACTACTCCATCTCACAGACCATTTGACTGCGCCCATGCAGATACGTTACTATAATTTCGTGCAGGGAGAAAATGGGGGGGGGGGGGGGGGGGAAGAAGACAAAACAGAGCAGAACTGTACAAACTTAGACAGGTTTTTTTTTTTTTCCCCCCTTTTCATCATTACCTACAACAATAGCAGCTACTCAAAGATAAGCGCTCATTTGCCTCTCGACATTATCAACCAATCTGTATCAAAGTTAGAACAAGATTTATCTTGTCCCCTCGCCATGCTGTACAACAACAGCAGTATAAATTAGACCCACTTTTTCCTTTCGCTCACCGTACAAAATGCAGTACAAATCGAAACAGATTTTTCTGGTGGTTCCCTTTCCCCCCCCCCCCCCCCCCTCGTCTTAGTTACTGCCCCCAGCATACAATCAAACAGATTGGCCTTCTGTCATCTCGCGCATTAGTTACGTGAGGTTTTGCAGTAGACGAAATGCAGCCGGGATTTGTTTCGCTCGAAATTAAATTCTTCTAGCTGACAGAAACCGCATCACAAATGAAGACGGATTTCTTCCAGCTCTCCATCAGGTTTAGTTTCAGCAGGACTTTACTAAAGAACAGATTTTCCATTTACTCGCGTCATTACATAAAAGTAGGAGTACAAACGTTGGGCAGGAGATACCATTCATTCGCCATACGTCCTAAAAAAACAAAGTAATGTCGTACAAAATTAGACCAATATTCTTGGGGGGGGGGTTGGGGGGGGGGTGGCTGGGGGTGGGGTGGGGTGTGGGGGTTTGGAAAAGAAGAAAAACAGAGCAAGAACTGTACAAACTTAGACCAGTTTTTTTTTTTTTTCCCCCCTGCTCATCATTACCTACAACCAATAGCAGTACAAAGATAGACTACATTTTGCCTCTCGACATTACCAAAATAGTAGTACAAAGTTAGACAAGATTTTCCTTGTCTCGCCATGACGTACAAACAACAGCATTAGAAGT
>JADBJO010022779.1:22500-27449 GCA_016801955.1 Conus betulinus
TGTATTCAAAGTGTACTTGACAGAAGACTTTGCGAATGGATGCTAATCATTTTAGTGGAATAATCAAATTACTGAGACAAAATGTTTATGTAAATGTTTCTTGAAAAGTTTTTAAAACATTTGCATTTTGTAGACTCGGTGGAAGTGAGTCTCAGATATATGGTCCAGAGTAAGCTAGGCTTGTTTTTGTGTTGATCATGCGTGGCTAGGGGAGAAGGAATTTCCTCGAGCCAGAAAAAACTGTTCAGTCTTAATAAAAAGGGCATGGATATAACATGACATAGTATCTGTCAAGATTTCAAACACAAATGATGCCTTGTTGAATTCCAATTTTCTTATTTAGAGGAAATATATTCAGCGCTTTTAGTTTTCCGTCTGTTATTAGGGGTACGACTGGATGGAGTAGTTTCTGCTTCACGTCTATGGAGAGAATTCAGCCCTTTTTGTGGACATCACTACTCCCGTCCTACACTGTTGAAACGTAACTGATACTTGACATTATGTGAGCGTTGATGAAAACTTTAATCACAGTATTGTTGGAGTAGCACTATAATTGAAATAGCAGGAAAACGTTTTTTTTTGAGACTACCTTGTACACATTATTGAGATGAGATTGCCATTTCAATTCTTTATCTATTGCTACTCCTAAAACACGATGCTCATCTACCTGTTCGATAGAAGTGCCATTAAATTGAAGCTTCAGGCAAAGAGGATCAAATTGGTGCTTTTGGTAGTTAGCTATGATCATAGATTTGGTTTTGGCTGGTTGTATTACCATTGAGTTTGAATGACACCAGTCTGACACGGTCGTTTAGACTTCCCTGGAGAGAGGTTTTCTATTGTGTGTAGATCACTACCATTCGTTTGGAGTGACATGTCATCAGCAAATAAATCTGTCGTGACTATTTCATCTAATATGGACAATGGTAAAAGCATTGATGAAAATGCAGAATAGGAGGGGGCCTAGTACTGAGCCTTGTGGACCCCATGTCTGACAAAGTCTGAAGCAGAGGTTTTGCCATTAAGCACCACATACTGAGAGCTATCGTTCAAGTATGATTGGAATAATGATACTGTCGAGGAATGGTTGAAGTAGATAGATAGTTTTCTTTAAAAGAATGGAACGATCAACAAGATCAAACGCATTTTTGACGTCAAGAAAGACGACCCCTGTCACTTGTGATTGGTTCATATTTGAAAGCAGTGGATCACACATTCGTGATAATGCTGTGTGGCAGGAGTGATTAGATCGGAATCCAAACTGTAGTGGGCAAAATAGTTTGTTTTTCTCTATGAACTGAGATACGTGTGTATGTGTGTGTGTGTGTGTGTGTGTGTGTGTGTGTGTGTGTGTGTGTGTGTGTGTGTGTGTGTGTGTGTGTGTGTGTTTCGAGGGGTTTGGATAGAATTGATTGTAAGGGTATAGGTATGAAATCATTTGGATCCGACGAATCACTGGATTTTCGAAGGAGGGTCACTTTGGCATTTTTGAACGCTTGAGGGAAACATTAGTTTCAATGAATAAATCATATATATGTATGGACTAAAGCCTTGCCGCTAAGTGTGTGTGTGTGCGTCTGTGTGTGCGTGTGTGTGTGTGTGTGTGTGTGTGTGTGGTGTGTGTGTGTGTGTGTGGGTGTGTGTGTGTGTGTGACACAGACAGAGACAGTGAGGACTGCTGGTACATACACATGTAAAGAGAGAGAGAGAGAGAGAGAGAGAGAGAGAGAGAGAGAGAGAGAGAGAGAGAGAGATTGAGAGAGAGAAAGAGAGAGAGACAGAGACAGACAGAGACAGACAGATAGACACACACACACACACACACACACACACACACACACACACACACACCACACACACACACACGGATTCGGATTCGGATGATTTATTCATATAGGCCTCAGCCCCGTATGAAGGGGTGAGTGAGCATAGTATATAAACTAAGACAAATAGTCGTGACTGTAAAGCATTCCAAACACAAATAAGCCAGAAACATCATGAGGCAGCTGTTTTCCCTATATCTACATGCCTTATACAAAAACAAAGGCAAATTCCGAACAACTTCTGATGAGGTTGACGACATCAGTATGGTCAATTTAGATAGAGAAGGCTGTCTAAATTTTTTTTTTGATGAATGAATTCGGTTCTAATGTTCTTTAGGGCTGGACAGCAAAAACAAAATGGATTTCACTTTCTGGAGACTCTTTACAAAACGGACACTAGTTGTCATAAACAACGGTTTTGTACCTAAACTTGCGAACTGCTGATTCTGATATTCCAAACCTAAATTTGGTCAGGATATGTTTCAAGTGTCGGTCCAGTTCTAAAGTTATTTAAAGGTTTCAGATCAGAAAGCTGCAAACATTTCTATATAAATCAAACCTCTCACTTTGCAGCACATGGTCTGACCATTTTTTTGCCGAGTGCAGTCAACCAATCGTTGACGAAAACAACGTAAAAACTGCTTAACATTTCAAACACCCTTGATTTAACCATACAACACTAAAACCATATATTTAAAAAGACGAATATGTACTTTACTAATCCAATTTTTTTTTTTTTCCCCTCTAGCATCGAGACCATATAATATGTTATAAGCTTTGCATGGTTATCTGGGTTCCTCCATATAAAGTAAATTCAGCTAATAGCGGGTGCATTTAACTGCTGAAACTATATACATGGGGAATCTATTCATCTCACCATAAATGAGGTCGTTAGGGCGTTCGTCTGTCCACATCAAAAAAAAAAAACTTTTTAATGCGAAAAGGTGCACAGATTCACAATATTCGGCAGCGCTATCTAACCCCCACAAGTCAGAGACTATACTGTACAATTGGCTGAACCTGACAATCAAACAACTTGAGAAATGCATAAAAGACGAATTATTGAGGAACATAAATTTTTTTCATCATACAGAGTAACGCATTTTTTTTTACTCTGCTAGCCAGATCCTTGCACGCACCAACAAAACTTAGACGTGTGCAGAAAAATATACCCAAATACTTATAAGCATTCACAACAGGCATTGAGACATCATCATAGAACCATCTTTCTCTTGTACTTAATAATCACCCTTGCAAAATACAATGATGTTACTTTTGGACAAATTAACCCTCAGTTTGATAGAAGCAGCTGTACCTTGTAAACTATCAGTTGAGTCTGTAAACGAATAATAGTCTCCAATATCAAAACCACATCATCGGCTGATAAAAGAATAAACAATTTAAAAAGCATCCAGAGTCAGCAACGCAACGCGCCCCATGTCTTCCCATTTTTGATCACTTCAATGGTTAACTCGCTGATAAAGAGGGAAATAGAACAGGACTGCAAGCATCACCTTGCCTAATCCTAGCTGTACAGTTCATAAAATCTGTCAGTTTAGCACCACAATGAACTCTAGTTCTAAATACCTCATACATATTTCTGATACATCTGTAGAGGTTTTACCCATAATACCATTTTTAATCATAACTGAAACTGGCCAAAGAAGATTTCTATTTACGGAATCAAACGCTTTTTCAAAATCTATAAAAGCGACGTAAATTTTCGATTATAGGAAAACTGTTTCAGAACAAGAGCCATTAAAGTGAGTGGTCAGCATTCGAATAACCTTTCTTAAAAACCAGCTTGGTGATCACCAGTAATTTGTTTTTTCCTCCATCCATTCTTGCAGCCTATTATTTACTATCATTCCAAGCAGTTTACTACTTATATTTCTAATGGAGATGCCCCTATAATTGTTTGGATTATTAGCGCACCCTTTTTAAAGATGGGCAAAATTATTGATTCCGTCCAGTTATTTAGAAGAGTTCCATTATCAAACAGTTTGTCAAACAATTCACAACGAAACTGCGCAACTTGGGCAGAAGAGTATTTGAACAGTTCATCAATAATGCCATCGGGGCCTGCTGCCCGTTACGGTTTTTCAGTTTTTTTAATAGCTAATAACATTTCTTCCTCACTAATGGGACGATTCATGTAACTATCATACTTATCTTCAAACCCCTCTAACTCCTCTTAATTTGGCTCATTGTCAATATTTAACTCTCACAAGGCCTGAAAAAGTTTGAAACCACATCTCAGCTGAAATACTGTTTCTAGGCTTTGTTAATATTTGCAATATCTTGTAAATTACAGCCCAGAAATCTTTCTGAGACTTTACAGATGTTACTAATTTATCTATGGAAGATTTCTTACATTCCTTCTCTTTCCTCTTTAGTAATTGTTTATATTCACGCCTGGCTATAACGTATGCAGTTTTGTCAGTGTCTTTTAACGCACGGTGACTTATTCTCAATAATCTCCTAGTTTTTCTTTTTATTAAGAACACATTCAGGATCAAACCATCCCTTTGATATTCTATCATGACCTTGCATACACTTTTTTTTTCAAACATTCAGCACATTCCAATATATATTCGTTAAACATATAAAGTGCGTGATTAACATCAGTGTCTATTAAACTTGTGGCAAAGTCAAAATTTTCTCTCGCTTTTTTCTGCACACAGGGTATCACAAAACGAAAAAGTGCATTCATCATTCCAGACAATTCTTTTCCTCTATAGCATCGTCATGGCCTCGTTTGTTAGAGTCTACTAAGTTTCCACAACGGGAAACGACCATGAAGTGATACAGGGAATGACTCAGAATCTATTCGTTCTACAACCTGTACTTCACCAACATCACACCGAAAAGCAAAAGAGTTCATATGACAATATGAAATATCATTCACGCTACTTCCGCTTCCAGAGCCAGAAACATACGTATGGCAACCTCCGAGGCCGCCTTTACCTACACCATTTAGGATGCACAAGTTCACAGCAGGGCCATGTTTAATAAAAATTCCCATTGTCTGGATTTTTATCTTGGGAGATGTGATTAATACTGAGAGACTGACTATCCTGTTGTGTATCAGAAACAGTGAACACAGAGAAAGTCTGAGAAATATCA
>JADBJO010022780.1:0-2500 GCA_016801955.1 Conus betulinus
TGCGTGTGTGGGGGGAGAGGGGGGGAGTGTGCCCGTGGGTATGTGTCGGTACGGGTGTGCATTGGTGTGTTTGTGTGTAAGCAAGCGCTTGTACATGCGCGGCGAGCTTGCGCGCATGTGTGTTGTGTGTGTGTGTGTGGTGTGTGTGTGTGTGTGTGTGTGTGTGTTCGCGTGTGTGTGGTGTGCGTGTGTGTGGTGTGTGCATGTGTGTGGGTGTGTGTTTGTCTGTCTGTCTGCCTGTGCACGCGCGCACTCACGAATCAAAAGCAAGTGCACTCACGAACACCCGCGTGTGTGTGTGTGGGTGCGCGTGGGTGCATGATTTTTTGTTCAGTCTTACCCGTTTAGTCAACGAAGAACACTACACTGGATTAGATTGTGTTCGTCGAATCAAGTCAAGAAACTCGTTACTTCATTGTGTTTCATTCCCATTTCAAGATCGATCTAGCACGCGCACGCACGCACACACACACACACACACACACACACACTGCCGTACTGTGCCGTGCACCTAGGGAAAAAAAAAAAGATAAAATAAAATGAAAACCAATAAATTTTGTGTTTACTTGCATAAGTATGAAACAAACAAAAAAAAAAAAATAAAATAAAATAAAATAACACCCACTATTGTTCTCCGCATCATGATCAAAATACAAAGCATAGCACTTCGAAGTTGATAAAAATCCAACCAACCAAGCTACGTCATGAGTAACCAATCTAAAGAGGAATAACTAGAGAAACTTAAGAGGAATAAATGGCGAAGAGGAAATAAGCTACTCTTAGTATGCTTGTTTAAAGGGCCGCATTTTATTTACCTGGTTTCTTTTAAAAAAGAAATTGCGAGTGTGTGTGTGTGTGTGTGTGTGTGTGTGTGGGGGGGGGGGGGGGGGGGGGGGGAGACTCGCAAGCAGATGCAAGCGCGCACATATATCACATCACAACACACACAAATGCATATGCACACACACACACACACACACACACACACACACACACACACACATATATATATATATATATATATATATATATATACATACATACATATTGAATTATAAACAAAGCTTGCTCTTATGTCTCAGATTGGAATTTATTGTTTTATTGTAATTTAGTCCCTTGTGGATTCATCCAAGAACTGGCCCTCAGCACTTGTGTCTTAAGAGGTTATCTTTTTATTTTTTCTACTTTTTCAAAAGAAAATGTAGCTTATTTCGCTCTTTCATTATTTTCTTTTGCTTCTTAGGTGGCACCTTTGGTTGTTTTTTTTTTTTTTGAAAACTCAACAAACATACTACGGTATTGCACACCAGCCTTTTTCTGGTATAGCATTCTTCTTAAAACCGAAAAGGCAGAGGAAGCAATTTGCCACTTTCCGCGGTTACTGAGGAGAAAACAAAAGTGGGTGGTAAATCCAGAGGTACTCCAGAAATGACGCAGTTGTCCACGCCAATAATGGCGAGGACTGCGTCAAAATTGTAAATCCAGAGGTACTCCAGAAATGACGCAGTTGTCCACGCCAATAATGGCGAGGACTGCGTTAACCCACCACGGTGTATCCTCCATCGGGCCACCTCCAGTAGGAACATTTTTTCTTTTGTTTAACAAATGGATGGTCTTCCCGCGCAGTTCCGACCATTTCTTTCGGCATTGCTTCACCGTACGCAAGCAATTGCCGCGAGCGTTCACAGCCTCAGTGATTGATGCCCACAGCCTCTCCTTTCTTTTTGCTGTCACACTTGAACTGAGTTTGCCAAACAGAACGTCTGACACTTCCGACACTTTTCTACTAACGTTTTTACCTCACAATCAGTGAAATTCGCTGTTCTGACACGCTTCTTCCCTTCGTTGTCCGCCATGCTGTCTTGTCGATTCACATCTGAGGAAGTTACTTACCATTGGTTCGTTTTGGGTGTAAGTAAGCACAAACTGTGTACGATGACGGAGCCATGTATAAATAACCATCGTGACCCACATCTTAGTTAAGTCCGCGACAAAGATGGTATGTGCAACCGATTGACAAAAATGCGCAAAAGGAAATCTTTACAAAGTTTGCTTTGGCGCTAAGCAAACTTTGCTTAGGTCAACTTTTAAAAATGTATATGCAACCGCCCCCAGGTTTCGAAATATCGGTGTCTGACCAGGAGTTATATGTTAGTGAGCTTCCTCCCCATTGGAGATGGTCTCCTACTTCGGAGACTATAAGCTTGTTGAAGGCTCATTTTGAGAAGCATTTATTATTCCCCATTCAAGCACATACTGCCAGTTAGGCATCATGATCTACCACTGCAGATATGAAGGCCCCCCCCCCCCCCCCCCCCCCCTTTTCTACAATTTGAGACATAAGAGCAAGCTTTGTTTATAATTCAATATTTGTTGCAGTCATTGCAAACACCTAACTGCTCTGTAAGTTGCTGGAATGGTGCTCGGTACTTTATCCTTGGAATTTATTGTTTTGATATATATATATATATATATATGCTGAACAATTAAGTAGTAGTGG
>JADBJO010022780.1:7500-15000 GCA_016801955.1 Conus betulinus
CGGTCATAACTGAAGTTATTGGGTTCTTGCTGTCATGATACAGCCCTGATATGGCTCTTTGCGATCGGCTGGGCTATAAGCTCTCATAGTAAAATGACATGTGCCGATTAACACGTTCATTTAAGTTGTTTCCTTGTATGTCAAATCAGTTTGAAGCCCGTAGGGACATCATAATGAAAGGTTAAAAAAAACAACCAGTTGAAACTGCCGTTGATGCTGTGGAGACGTCATAATGCAAGGTTAAAAACTAACCAGTTGAAACTGCCGTTGATCTGTAAGAATACTTCTTGGCCACACGTCAACACTGCTTAGCTTGTGTAAATCTGCCTTCATGCTGTTGAATGCTTCTTGGCCATGCATCAAAACAGGTTAGTTTATGTCAATCTGCCTTTCATGCTGTAGGAATACTTCTTAACCATATGTCAAAACTGAACGAACCAGCCTTAAACAAGATTAGACTTCCAGTTTATTAGAAATATGCCAGAAAACACACACACACACACACACACACTGACTGACTGACTGACTGACTGAAACCAGTTTATTGTCAGATTAACTCAAAGTTGTACTCACACACACACACACACACACACACACACACACACACACACACACACACACACACACACACACACTTCATCACTGGGAACAGGAATGGGGTTGACAGGACCGCAACAGATTTACGCACCGTTTCATTGTCTTGGCATATTCACCAGGATGACTCGTATTTCTTTCAACAATTTTATAAACCTCTGAGACGACTGTTGGCATTGATAAAAGTTGTTTTTGTTTTTAACTCAGAATGCCCAGGTACCCATGACAAAGTATTTTGGAACTCCCTATTGTTAACTGATGGACGAGAAATACAATCTCCCATACCATGTCTGAACAACTAAATTTGGAATGACAGTGACAAACTGGAAGCGCTGGTTTTAAGTCCGATCACATCACTATTCTTTATATCAAAGACAAGCATGTTAAGAATAAAATCTACTACTACCTTCAAAATCGCATATTAGCTCAACTGAAAATTCACTTGTAAAACAGAAATCCGTGTTAATATCAAACGCTGGCATAGCAAAACCAGATCCAACATAGGAGGCATTTTTAGGAGAACCATTTGTGAATATGCGTAGATGAGAAACCCTATTCGCGTTCTATCAGGTCCGTGGCATAGGATGTAACAGAGCATTATCGTTTCTACTGACATCCCCTTAAGAGTGGATGATTTCAGCCTGCTCTGCCAACCGACCATGAAGGATGTGAGTGGTTTGAAAGCGTGGTAATGTCATCTGGAGACAAGTTACAGCGCTGAAACAATGCAGAAACAGTGGTATGAGCCAAGCACGTGTACTTTGTTACGTGTCTCCCTAGAAACTCAAGTACTCCCATCCAGCTCGGTCATAACTGAAGTTATTGGGTTCTTGCTGTCATGATACAGCCCTGATATGGCTCTTTGCGATCGGCTGGGCTATAAGCTCTCATAGTAAAATGACATGTGCCGATTAACACGTTCATTTAAGTTGTTTCCTTGTATGTCAAATCAGTTTGAAGCCCGTAGGGACATCATAATGAAAGGTTAAAAACAACCAGTTGAAACTGCCGTTGATGCTGTGGAGACGTCATAATGCAAGGTTAAAAACTAACCAGTTGAAACTGCCGTTGATCTGTAAGAATACTTCTTGGCCACACGTCAAACACTGCTTAGCTTGTGTAAATCTGCCTTTCATGCTGTTGAATGCTTCTTGGCCATGCATCATCAAAACAGGTTAGTTTATGTCAATCTGCCTTTCATGCTGTAGGAATACTTCTTAACCATATGTCAAAACTGAAAGAACCAGGCCTTAAACATGATTAGACTTCCAGTTTATTAGAAATATGCCAGAAAAACACACACACACACACACACACACACACACACACACACTGACTGACTGACTGACTGACTGAAACCAGTTTATTGTCAGATTAACTCAAAGTTGTACTGACACACACACACACATTCACACACACACACACACACACACACACACACACACACACACACACACACACACACTTCATCACTGGGAACAGGAATGGGGTTGACAGGACCGCAACAGATTTACGCACCGTTTCATTGTTTTGGCATATTCACCAGGATGACTCGTATTTCTTTCAACAATTTTATAAACCTCTGAGACGACTGTTGGCATTGATAAAAGTTGTTTTTGTTTTTAACTCAGAATGTACATAATCGAGACCTTTCGCCTTTGCAGTTTGCAGTAAATGGAATCAGACAGGAGAATACCCATCAGACAGTATACATTTTTGTTTTGACCTTATTTTATTTATTTATTTTTTGGTTTCTCTGTCTAAATTCTACTGGTTTCAACGATAATGTTGTGTGTGTTTTCGCGCGTTGTTTGCTATTGTCGGTCTGCTCTCTGCACCAAACGCTTGCTGGCTCGTCTTCCATCAAATTCAACAGACGACCCAGACGCTGAACGGCTTGACGGAATGTCAGGGAATTGATGGCGATGAAATGAACGGCTTGAATGAATGTCAGGGAATTGATGGCGATGAAATGAACGGCTTGAAGGAATGTCAGGGAATTCATGGCGAAGAAAATGAACGGCTTGAAGGAATGTCAGGGAATCGATGGCGATGAAATGAACGGCTTGAAGGAATGTCAGGGAATTCATTGCGATGAAATCAAATCGTTACTGTTCTTAAGAAAAGGGAAAAAGGAACAGAGAAAAAGAAGAATAGAGGGAACAAAGAAAAAAAATGAGAGAAAGAAAGAAAGAAAATAAATGTTTTGTTTCGTCGTAGCAGAGTTCACATTTCTGAAAGCAAAAAGAAAGAAAGAAAGAAAAAACAACAACAAAAACAACAACAACAACAGCAACAAGCTTTGCAATACAAAGAATGTGTAAATCTTGAGTGCCTTTAAGATTTGTACTTTTGTCGGTCTAACCTCGCATCGATGGTTTTGGAAAAATTAGTATCTTGCCTCCGAGTCACAATGGAAGTCGGCAGGTAGATACCAGCGCTGTGAAAGCCTAAGCGTTTTCTTTTTGAAGAGTATACATTAACATCGTGTTATCATATATCTCCAAGAAATGCGGGCTGTCTCGAAAAACCCTTCATCAACGCAAATAATCCGATAGACCACGACCGTCGTGTTTGTGTTCAACTGGCCTCCAGGCCGTGTGAAACGAATGAGTCCTACCTTTGGGGTTGGATGCTTGATCGATACCGTCTTCTGATTGGTCGACCTTGGTGAAAGAGATGGATGAGCCCCTTACGAGCTTTAAAAATGAAATGAAAGCATTTTTTATCATTGCACTCCAACACGATTGCCGACAAGAGCATTGCTTACATAATATATAGAACTATTTTCATGTCGGTTGACAGAAATATCTGGTGAATATGACACAGCGCCAGTTGTCTGCCACGATCCCACCCCCCCCCCCCTCCCTTCCCCCATCCCCACTGTGTGTGTTGACAAAATGTCAACATCTCCCTTACACTGTGAGTGAGTCCATCGAGGAAAGTTCTGTGTGTCTTTATCAGCCAAGGGCGAAAGCAGCAGGAGGGAAGCTTTGTTCATTCATTGGGTTGTTTATTCAGGTTGTTTATTGTTTGGTGATAGTTTCCTGTTTACTTTTTAGCAGGAGGGAAGCTTTATTCATTCACTAGGTTGTTTATTTGGGTTGTTTTTTTATTTGGTGATAGTTTCCTGTTTGTTTTTTTAAGTAGGAGGGAAGCTTTATTCATTATTTAGGTTGTTTATTTATTTGGTGATAGTTTCCTGTTTATTTATTTATTGTTTTTTAGCAGGAGGGAAGTTTTATTCATTCATTGGGTTTATTTGGGTTGTTTATTATTTGATGATAGTTTCTTATTTGTTTGTTTTTTAGCAGAAGGGAAGCCTGTTCATTTATTGGGTTGTTTATTTAAGTTGTATATTTCTCTGATAATAGTTTCCTGTTTGTTTTTAGCAGGAGGGAAGCTTTATTCATTCACTGTTTTTTTTTATTTAGGTTATTTATTTATTTATTTGATGATAGTTTCCTGATTTTGTTAACAGGAGGAGAGCTTTATTCATTCATTGTTTTTTTTTATTTATTTAGGTTGTTTATTTATTGGATGATAGATTCCTGATTGTTTTAGCAGGAGGAAAGCTTTGTTCATTCACTGGGCTGTTTATTTAGGTTGTTTATTTCTCTGATAATAGTTTCCTGTCTTTTTTAGCTAGAGGGAAACTTTATTCATTCATTGCGTTGTTTATTTAGGTTGTTTATTTCTGATGATAGTTAGTTTCCTGTTTTATTTTTTTTAGCAGGAGGGAAGCTTTACTTATTCACTGGGTTGTTTATTTATGTTGTTTATTTATTTGATGATAGTTTCCTCTGTGTGTGTGTGTGTGGTGGGGGGGGGGGGGGGGGGGGGGGGGGGGGGAAATTTCTACAATTTGACTGCAGATTGACTACTGATTGGTTGATTATTTGTAACTTTGGGTCCCTCAGCTTACAAACGGAGGGCTTTTGATTCGTCAGCTGTATAGTCTTGATGATTTCTACAATTTGCCTGCAGATTGACCACTGATTGGTTGATTATTTGTAAATTTGGGTCCCTCAGCTTACAAAATGGAGGGGTTTTGATTCGTGAACTGTATAGTCTTCATGAAGTTACTGTAGTTGATGTTAGCCGGCATATGCAAGGTAAGCAAAAGTGTCACCACTTGTTTGATTCTGAATTGTCTGTCTTCACCGGCACACTGACTGCAATATGACACACTGGCTCACACTTCTGTCCGATGTGTGTGTGTGTGTGTGTGTGTGTGTGTGTGTGTGTGCGTGTGTGTGTGTGTGCGTGAGAAGTGAAAAATGTCCATGTCATATCCGTCACTTTGTGCGGGGTTTTACAATGCAGATGGTCCGGTTGGACAATTCCTTTGAACTCTGCATGCCACTTTGGTCCGTCCGGGTTGTATAGTGGGAAAATCAGTCAAATGGTCACACACACACACACACACACACACACACACACACACACACACACACACACACACACGCACGCACGCACACACACACACACACACACACACACACCACACACACACACACACACACACACGGAGAGAGAACTCATTTGCATGTTCATAAAGATACTCGCACACACACACACACACACACACACACACACACACACACTACCAACAGCACCGGGAAACAATTGAAACTGACACACATAACTGCTGTATATGAAGCAGAATACTTCAATGATTCAATGACGACGCGGTAGAAATGTAGAGTGAGGGGGAGGGGGGGGTATGGTCCAGGAACAGTAATGCCCCGTTCGATATTACAGCCAGTTGTCAGACCCGTCACTTGTTCAAACACTGTCAACGGCACTGTCAACAGTGTAAAGTTGACGTAGGCGGACAGTGTCGGTAGCAAAAATGCCCCCCACCCCCCTCAGTATTGCCCCCCTGGAATCCAGTCTTATTTCTGTAATTCATTTATCTGCAGTTTTTGCTTACGTGAATAGTATTGATGTTGCCCATTTCATTAACATCTTTTTAAAATTCTAACTTATCTTCTGTGTCCCCGCCCCCCCCCTCCCCCCCCCCCCCCCCCCCCCCCCCCCCCCCACACCCCATACCTCCCACCCCCCATCATCGGCTTGGTTTGAAACATGATTTGAAATAATAAAGAAGAACGGTAACTTTGTCTCCTCTCGCAAAACACAGTTTAAAGACATGTCATTAAAAAAAAAATGCTGTATGCGGTACGCTCTCCCCTTGCTCTGATGGAGACAAATGGCTCACGGAACAAACAAACAAACAAGACACCCCCCCCCCCCCCCCCCCATTTAAAAAAAAAAGCAAAAAAAAAACAGAAAAAAGAAAAAAAAAGGGGGGGGGGGGGGGGGGATGAGGGAGAGAGGGCGACAAAGATAGAGTTTTGGTTTTAGGTCGCCCTGGCTTACGCGAAGGGTAAAGTCGATTATCCCGGATTATACCGAAACAAAGCCGGAGAAAGGAGTGGTCCCTGCAGTGCCGGCACTGATGACTAAGAACGTGTGTGACTGAGTGGCTCATTTGGGTGGGGAACTGGCCATCGAAGGACTGGTCCTAATCAGACGACCCATGGTTCGGTCGAGAGGCGAACTAACGACGAACCTTGCCTAGTTTCTCTTCACTGACCCCTATGACCCACGGCCTAGTTAACAGAGTGACCACGAGATGTCGGAGCTTCATTTACGTCCGAAACACCTTCGGTCAAGGGAGGGAACTCATGCTGATTGAGCTTCATTGAAGTCTGAACCATCTTTCATCAAGGTTAGCATTCTGACCGTACCCAGTGAACATGACTATTCCGTATCCAATGAACATGGTTACTGTTCCATACCCAATGAACATGGTTACTGTTCCATACCCAATGAACATGGTTACTGTTTCATACTCAATGAACATGGTTACTATTCCATACTCAATGACCATGGTTACTATTCCGTACCCAATGAACATGGTTACTATTCCATACTCAATGAACAGGGTTACTATTCCGTACCCAATGACCATGGTTACTATTCCATACTCAATGACCATGGTTACTATTCGGTACCCAATGAACATGGTTACTATTCCATACTCAATGAACATGGTTACTATTCCATACTCAATCAATGAACATGGGTTACTATTCCATATCCAATGAACATGGTTACTATTCCATACTCAATGAACATGGTTACTATTCCATACTCAATGAACATGGTTACTATTCCGTACCCAATGACCATGGTTACTATTCCATATCCAATGAACAGGGTTACTATTCCGTACCCAATCAACATGGTTACTATTCCGTACCCAATCAACATGGTTACTATTCCGTACCCAATCAACATGGTTACTATTCCGGCTGTACCCAGTGAACATGGTTATTATTCCGACTGTACCCAGTGAACAGGGCTACTGCCCCTGCCACACCCAATGAACAGGGTTACTATTTCGGCTGTGCCCAATGAACATTATTATTATTCCGTACCCAATGAACATAATTACTACACAATGAACACGGTTACTATTCCGACCGTACCCAATGAACACGGTTACTATTCCGACTGTACCCAATGAACACGGTTACTATTCCGACTGTACCCAATGAACACGGTTACTATTCCGACTGTACCCAATGAACACGGTTACTATTCCGACTGTACCCAACGAACACGGTTACTATTCCGACCGTACCCAATCAGGATGGTTACAAAATTATACCTAATGAACATGATTACTGCCCCGGTCGTACTCAGTGAACATGGTTAATGACGAATCGAGAATAGAAATGCAGGTCAACTGAGAATAGAAATGTAGGTCAACTGAGAATAGAAATGCAGGTCAACTGAGAATAGAAGTGTAGGTCAACTGAGAATAGAAATGTAGGTCAACTGAGAATAGAAATGTAGGTCAACTGGCCACGAACTGTCAGTCATTGAGAGCTG
>JADBJO010022780.1:25000-27448 GCA_016801955.1 Conus betulinus
ACACCTGGCTGACTGCTAACCAACCAACACCCCTGTCAACACCTAACTACCACCTCCAATCTTCCCCCCTTCCACCTCTCCCTCCACCTCCTCCCCTCCCACCATTCAGCATCCGTTGCAAGCGCGTGGAGACGGACTGCCCGGAGTGCCGCCGAGGCTTGCTGTCCAGGTCCTACAACTTCCTCACCTTCCCCTCCAACGTCCTGGTCCCCGCGCCGCTCTTCTCCATGACTGGGGCCCGGGACCAGGACAAGACCTACACCTGGCAGCTCTTTCCTCATGTCCGCGCGGCCTCTTCGGGCGGGGATCCTGCCGGCGCGGACCTGCGCTTCTTCCAGCTGACCAAGTCGCTGGACCAGGCGGTGGTCAGTCTGGTGACCCGCGCGGAAGGTCCGCAGACATCGAGCTGAGGCTGGACATGAACATCACCAGCCGGGAGTCCGGCTTTGAGGGCGTGGCCGAGTCCCGGATCTATCTGTACATCACGGATGACGGCAGTGGTGGACAGTAGGCTTTCCATGCGCTCAGGGAGAAGACATGAACGACCGGCCTGAAGCACAGCTTTAAACACTTCATTTAGCAATAAACGTAAAATTTTTTTTAACTGAGCTTGTCTGTCGTTTAGCAAGAAGTCCGAGTCTTCCATTAACAATGAAAAAATATCTGACTTTTTTTTTGTCATTGACTTAAACAGTTTGTGCGTCCTTTTCTTTCCTTTAACGTTCTTCACACCATTCGTAGAGACTTCGACATGCATCCAAAGCGAACGAGAAAGGTGCAGTCTTGTGTAGGGTGAAAGAGAGAAGAGTTGCCGGTAGTATTTGTGTTGTCAGAGTATGAGGCTATTCCTGTTCTTAGTAAATACCAGTGTGTAACAGAACCTGTGTTTCAATATCTGAGATTGCTACACTGGTGAATGTACTGAGCAAGTTAGTCTACATGGTCCGTGCGTAGATTCCAGAGCGATTACACACACATTCTATTTAAGCTTCGAAATATCATGGAATGTCAAATACAAACCGATAAGCTTTATCTTTATCCTACCAGTTCCAACATTGGTAGTGGCTACTACCTTTCAAAAGTCACATCCCGGTATGCTGCCAAAAAGGAATTTTGTTTAGGCGCAAAGGTATTGATGTAAAGGCAGTGTGACACACAGACTGTTGTGCAGATTGTATATGGAAGGAGATGCAGCGAATGTCCACTTTACTTATGAGGAGGTGACCACGCATCCAAAAATATTCAACAAAGCAAGGACAGGAGAGTGTTTAGATAGTGTAACAAATTGAAGCTACTTTGACTGATATAGGTTTTAGGAGCTCATTGTAGTGCAGTTTAGATACCATTTTCCGTATCTATTCACAATTTCTTTGCTTTTTTCCTGGCCCTTTTTTAAATGAACTGTTTGTCGTGTATTTATTAGCTGTTTTTCTCATGTACATGCTTTACTTTTGAATAATATATTAATGAATTGTTTGTAGCGTACTCCTAACTTTTGTTGTATACAAATATAATTTCTTGACTTTTTAATCCATGTTTACCACTCGTGTGTTAACTGTAGGCTTCATAAAGACACATTTGACCAAAATGTGGCCTTTGCTGTATTTTTGTTCACTAAACTGCGAATTTTCTGTCTGTTTGTTTCTATTATCCTACAATTTGTAACCAGTCGGTTTTTTTGGTTTGTTTGCTTTCTGTCTGTTTCTTTCTTTCTTGTTTGTTTGTTAACAGAGCAATAACAATATGAATCAAAACAGGAGGAATTTGGGTAACACGTTAGGAGAGTGGGCAAATACCTTCTACCGGCCGTTAGACTGATTTTCACTTCACTTGTTTTGTGACAGATTGTGCCCATCTAAAGAAAATATTTTATATGTCACTGGGTTGCCAACTTTGCTGCAGATAAATTATGTACTTGCTCAATGTCAGTCGATGTACTTGTCCACAGTTTATATAACATATGTTGTTCTGTACTGTCTTTCCGTCTGTTCAAAATAAATACCAGAACCATTGGCATCTGTTCACGATTACTTTAAGCGTTGAAATTTGTCTCTGTCCCCCGGTCACCTCTCTTTTGTTTGTCTTTTTCGTTTTCGTCCCCCCCCCCCCCCCCCCCCCCCCCTGGGCCTCATCCTCACTTCCCCCTCTCCCCCCCCCCCCCCCCCCCTCCTCTTTTTCTCTCTCCCTCGGTTTCTTCCCCCTTTTTTTTTCCTTGAACGATCGAAACAAACGAATTACAGGAGTAAAATGTAGGACGGATGCTTTTCATTTTAGTTGTAAAGGAATGTTTTGATTCTTCGCATTGATTACTGGACAGGTCTTGTGAAAATATTCCATTATATATGTTTGACCCCTCGTTTTGTTATTTATGAAGGGATTGGAAGGGGGAAGGGGGTCAGGAAAGTTCGAGATTGGGATGGAAAGAAATGGATTGAATTAGAATTGGTG
>JADBJO010022781.1:0-7500 GCA_016801955.1 Conus betulinus
GAGAGAGAGAGAGAGAGAGACAGAGAGAGACCAGAGAGAGAACAGAGAGTGACAGAGAGAGATACGTAGAGACAAGACAGACAGACATAGACATACATACAGACATAAACAGAGTAGAGACAACTAGAGGTAAGCATAGACAGAACTATAGAGAGAACACAGAGAGAGAGAACAAGAGAGAGACAGACAAGTATAGAGTAGAGGTGAGGTGTGAGAGGGAGTAGAGATAGATACCACAGAGGGTATAGCAGAGAGATAGGGGAGAGGTAGGAGTGTGAGGAGGGTGGTCCGCCACAGCGACCGGTTGAAACGCTCCGAAGTTAGAAATACTTAAGAGGACCCGGGAAAACACAAGGACTGATCAGCTTTACTGGTAGTTAGAGCGTAGACAGGATTTCCGGCCGATTCCTGCCTTGAGGACAGTATTATGTAAGTATGAACAGGTGGTTCAATGGGGAAGTGAGATCATTTGCTCGGACACTAAGGGCTTGGGTGGTAATGGGGGGGATGAGGGGGGGCGGGTGGTTGGGAGGGTGGGGCTATGTGGGTGAGATGACTAGGACGAGTGCTTAACCGGGGGAACTCTTCCTCTCCTTCTCGTCAGCTGTCCACTCGTCTCTCTCCTCTCCATCTCGCTCTCCCCTCTCCTCTCCTCTCTCCCCATCTCTCTCTCTCTCTCTCCTTCCTCCCTCCCTCAGTCATCGTCGCCTGTGTGTGTGTTGTGTGTGTGTGTGTGTGTGTTGGTGTGTGTGTTTCCACTCGGATCCCCTCCTCTCTCCCGTCCTCTTCCTCCCTCTGTTTTCTCCTCTCGCCTCTCTTCATTTCCTTCTCGCCGTCTTTCTGTCTGTGGTCTCCTCCTTCGTCCACTCTCCTTCCTCTCTCTTCTCGCTCTCTCCCTTTTGCTTTTCCGTCTATCCTTCTAACTACTCCCCTCTCTTCTAACCAAAAACTATCACACCCCCCCCTCCCCCCCCCCCGCCTCCCCCGCCTCCCTGCCCCGTCTCGCTCTCTCATCTCTTTCTCTCTCTCTTCTCTTCCCTTCTCTCTCGTCCTTCTACAAATTACTGAAGGCAAAGAAAGGCGAGTACGTGGAGAAAAACTACCACGTGGCCCGGTCCGCATGAAAAAGCTGAAGGGTGATTTCTTCTTGTCGGTGGTTAGACACCATCGCCTTCCTATAACGTTGTGTAGTTGTTTCCTGCCCCACCGTTGTTCCAAAATATGTGCACTCTGCACAGCCTGTAAGGTCACGGATCACACACACACACACACACACACCCACACACACGACACATGCACACTTCCAACACACATTACACATTTCACACATGACATTTAACACACACACATCAACAGCCCACACACCACAAAAACACCAAATGAACACACAAACACACAACACACACACACAGCACACTTTACACCACCTCTCCGATCTCATCACACCACACACACCACAACACACACACAACACCCTGCACACACACACACACACACCACACACCACACACACACACAAACGCCACCAGAGACGACACACAATCGCAAACACTACAACTCACCAAACACACACACACACACATCACCACCTACCACACACCCACACCCAACCACAAGCACACACCACACTCTCTCTCCCTCTCTCCTCTCTCTCTCTCTCTCCCTCTCTCGACCCTCTCTCTCCTCCTCCTCTCTCTCTCACACACAGCACACACACACAGCAACACACACACACACAATACACACACATGCAACACTTACACACTCACATCACACACACTCCACGACCACAACCACACACACACACCACACATGCACACACACATCACACACACACAACACACTCTCGTCTCTCTCTCCTCTCCTTTCCTCTCTTTTCCCCCCCGCTTCCTCTCGGTCCCGCCTCTCCTCTCCTCTATCTCCTCCCTCCTTCCTCTCCCCGCCTCAGATCCCTCCCCCCTCTCCTGCTCCCATCTCCATACTCCCTCACTCTCCCGCCCCACCCTCCCTCCTCTCTCCGCCCCCTCCCCCGCCCCACCCTTATCGCCTCCCCCGCCTGTCTCGCCGCCTCCCTCACCTTCCTGCTTTCATGGCGCCTCCCACTCCCCGGGTCTAACTCCACCACCCACCCCGTCGGGGGACCCCGCGCTGCCCGAATCTCGCCCCTCCTCTCTCTCCCTCCCCGGCGCACCGATCCTGCCCCCCTCTGCTCCCCTCCTCAACCCCACGATCCTCCGTCTCCTCTGGTTCATCCTCTCCCCTCCTGCTCACCCTCCTCTCCCTCTCTCTCTCGCTCCCTGTCCTCCTCTCCCCGACAACTCCCCTCCCCCCTCCTCTGCCGCTCCGCTCCTGCTCCCTCTCCCCGCCCCCCTCCCCTCACCTACCATCCACCAACGCCTCTCCCACCTCCTCCGTCTCATCCCTCCGCCCCTCTTCTCCCCGCTCCTCCGTCATCGTTCTCATCCTCTCCCGCCTCCGTATCTCTCCCTCTCTCCAATCCACGCCTCGTCTCCCTCTACCCCCCCCCTCTCTCTCTCTCGCTCACACACACAGCACGCACACACACAAAACTCACACACACATACACACACACAAACACATCCACCACACACACAAACACACACACACACCCACCACACACACACAACACACCACACACACACAAAACACAAAACACACATACACACACACACATACCACACACACACACCACACCACACACACCCAAACACACCATACCCAACACCCACACACCCACAACACACACACACACCACATTACACCACACACACACAAACACCTCACCCACACACACACACACACACACACACACACACACACACACACACACACACACACAAAACACATGCCACATCCCACCAGGGACACCTTCTTCCGTTCTTCTTCCGCGCCAGTCCTCTTCCTTCCCCGAAGAGCCTCCCTGAATCAGGGAGAGAGAGGCATTATTAGACGGGTAACCGAGTACATAGCAAGTTCCCCTCACCCCACCCCCTCCCTAACGAAATGTGTTACACCATAAAAGCTAGAAACCATCCCCCACCCCCTGTTCGCCGTCCTCACACCATACATTACGCGGTACAAATGCACTCAT
Source organism: Conus betulinus (assembly GCA_016801955.1). Lineage (NCBI taxonomy): Eukaryota > Metazoa > Mollusca > Gastropoda > Neogastropoda > Conidae > Conus > Conus betulinus. The sequence goes on from JADBJO010022781.1 coordinate 3,113, forward strand.
GCGCCCACACTCGTACAGACTCGCGACACAGACACGTAACACAGCAACACACACCACACACACACACACACACACACACACACACACACACAAACACAAACACCCACACACACACAAACCATACACACACGCACGGAGCGCAAGCACGCACCTACAACAACCACGCACAATACACATACAACTGACGCTCTGTCCCCCTCTCTGTCTCTCTGTCTCTGGTCTCTGTCTCTCTCAGTCTCCTCTCCTCTCTCTCGTCGTCGATCTTCCTCGCTCCTTAACACACTCTGTCTCTCTCTGTCTCTCTCTCTCTCTCGTCGCTCTCTCTATCCTCCTCTCCTGTCTCTCTCCTCTCGCTCGTCTCCTTTCTCTATCCACTCACTTTGAGCAACACACCGTGCCGCGCGCGCGCGACAACACCACACACACAAAAACACAAACACACACAACACACACACACACACACATGAATGCACTGGCACGCACACGCACACGCACACACCACACACATGCACCATTACACACACACACACACACAACACACACACACACACCACACACCCACACACCCACACACACAACCACTTCATCTCCTCCTCATGCTCCCCGCTCTCCATATCCTTTTCCCGTAGTTCTCATAATCACCTTAATGTGGGAAAGACGTTAAAATTGAAGACAACACCAAAACAGAGACGATAAAAGGAGAAGATGAGATGATGGAGAGGAGAGAGGGATGAGGAGAGGGAGAGGAGGGGAGAGAGAGGACGAGGGAGGAGGAGAGAGGAGAGAAGATGAGAGGGAGAGGAGGAGAGAGAGAGGAGAGAGAAACCAATCTATGTTCCTGTGGTGGGGCCTTACTGTAAAGCCCTGAGAGTATAAGCGATTCTGAGAAAAGAGGCTATGGGGGACTGTGGGATTCAAGAATGTGTACGACGGGCGGCACCAAGCTATTTTTGATAGTAGACACTTCACATTCATTATTTTCAAAATGACACTCTGACTCAGTGGAATGAACAGAGAGAGGGAGAGAGAGAGAGAGAGAGGAGAGAGAGAGAGAGAGAGAGAGAGAGAGAGACCGGAGAGAGGGGCTGGGTAGTTTGGGGAGAGGGAAGGTCAAAGGACATTGCAGCGAGGAGAAGAGCATAAAATCTGGTTGTGCGTGGTTAGATCAGCGCAATAAGTATGTAAAAAAAAAAAAAAAAATGAAAATCAAACAAGCAAAAAAAAAAAAAAAAAAAAAGTAAAAAAGAAAAAAAAAATTAAGATAAGCGAAAAGCAAAACACCCAGACACACCCAGACAAAACACACACACACACACACACAACACACACACACACACACACACGCACGCACGCACGCACGCACGCGTACGCGCACACGCAACGCACGCACGGCACACACACACACACCACACACGCACACAAACACACACACACACACAGGCCCATACATACACCACACGCACGCAAACACACACACACACACACACGCATACACGTGAACCCACACACACACACACACACACACAACACACACACACACAACACACACACACAAACACCACACAAACACACACACACACACTCACTCACACACACACACGCACACACACACACCACACTCTCTCTCTCTCTCTTCTCTCTCTCTCTCTCTCTCTCTTCGCAACACACCCACACACCCACACACACACACACACACACACACACACAATCACACATACACATGTACACACACACACACCAGAACACACACACACACACACACACACACAGGCGCGCACGCGCGCGCCCACCCCCCTCCTCCCCCCACCAAACCCCCACACATCCACCCCACTTTGCACATGCAGAGAGAGCAGAGAGAGAGAGAGAGAGAGAGAGAGAGAGAGAGAGAGAGGAGAGATCGGTTCTCCCAGCAGTCCTTAGTCCCCGAAGCCCTTGAATGACGGGAAAGGGAGGTCACCAGGTAGACAGCGGAGCACAGAGCGGCCTCCCTCTAATGAAATGGAGTAAAACCCTGGAGGACAGAAACCCTCCACTGCTCGTCACTCTCACACGTTGGGGGTGAAAATCAACACACACACACACACACACACACACAGAGGCGTCAGTGGCGAAGAAAGAAGAAGAAGAAGAAAGAGGGACTGTTAATAGCAGCTAGTGCAGTGTGTATTTTTAGAAAAGGTGCATTGGAGACGACTCAATACATCGACGCTTTTTTCCCCAAGGATGTGTGAGTTGTGTTCAGAAAGGAGTGACACTCGCTGAATCGTTTGCAGCGACAGGAAATGGGAAACTTCGTACTTCCTCCTCTGGTGGCCTTTCTTTCTTTCTGTCTGTCTTTCTTTCTCCCGTTTCTTCTTTCTTTCTTTCTTCCTTACTTCCTTCTTTTCTTTCTTTTTTTTTTTCTTTCTTCCTTTCTGTTTTTCTGTCTTCCTTCCTTTCTTTCTTTTTCCTTTTTTTCTTTTTTTCTTTCCTTTTTTCCTTTCTTTCTTTCCTTCTTTATAATTTCTTTCTTCCATAGTAAATTCTTTCTTTCTTTCTTTGTCTATCTTTTTCTTTTTTTTTTAACTCTTCATCTTGCTCTTTCTCCTTTTTTTTCTTGTTCTTCTTCACCTTCATGCACTTGGTTAACAATTTTTACCCTTGAAAATAAAGAGTATATTATCTTATCATCATCGTCCTCCTCCTCCTCAACCCCTCCCCCCTCCTTCTCCTCCTACTCATCATCATCATAGTCACCTCGCCTTCTTTCTCCTCCACCTCCTTCTATTCCTCCTTCTCCTTCATCATCTTTCTTGTTCTCTTCTCTTCCCTCCTCCTTCTTCTTCTTTTTTCTCCTCCTCCTCCTCCTCCTCATCCTCTCCTCCTCTCTCCTTCTTCTTCTTCTTCTGGCTGTCTGAAGAAAATAAAGATCCTCCTCCTCCTCCTCCCCCTCCTCCTCCTCCTCCTCCTCCTCCTCATCATCATCATCATCATCATCATCTCCTCTCATCCTCCTTCTCCTTCTTTTCTTCTTCCTCCTCCTTCCTCGGCTTTCTTCTCCTTCTCCTTCTTCGTCTTCTCCTGCTCCTCCCCCTCCCTCCCCCTCCTCCTCCTCCTCCTCTCTTCTTCTTCTCTTCTTTACTTCGTCTTCTTCTTCTTCTACTAATACTACTACTACTACTACTATCTTCTTCTTCTTCTTCTTCTTCTTCTTCTTTTCTTCGTTTCAAACATATACTAGCGTATCTGTACCTTGAAAATACAGAATAGCATTTTCCTCTTCATGCTCGTTTTTTCTCTCCACCTCAGATGAACACACTTTGATCTGATCTAAGATTTTACAGAAGAAAGATTTGTGTTATTGGATGGTAAATTTCAGAGGGTTGTGTGAATGATGTTTTTGGTTTGTTTTTCATTTATTATTATTTCGTTTGTTTTGTTTGTTTGTGTTGTTGTTGTTTGTTTGTTTGTTGTTGGTTTGTTTGTTTGTTTGTGTTGTTGTGTTTGTTTGTTTGTTTGTTGTTGTTTGTTTTTTTTCCAGTGACCTGTGAGTTGACTTCAACGCCAGTGACAGCCCTGATAATGGCCCTTCGTGGTCGGCTGGGCAATAAGCAACATTACTTTACCTTTTCTCCATCACCCCCACCCTTCCGCCCCTCCTTTTCTTCCTGTGACACCCCCCCCCCCCCCCTTTCTCTTCCTCCCTGTGGTATTAGACATGAATGTTTGCAGGTGTCTAGGGTTTTTGTAATGCTGAATTGTCGAGGCTGCATTGGTCAGGATTTGTACAATAACCTGGTGACGAATGGAGGTTATTCATTGGGACTCGATCCAAACCCTTAGGGTGTGTCTGCACTGTTGAGATCTTTATTAATATTCCCCTGTTATACTAGATATAATACGTTAAACTGTCACAACTTATAGCTCTCTTTCTCTCTGTGTGTCTCTCGCTGTCCCTTCTCTCTGTCTCTTTCTTTTTCTGCATCTCTCTCTCTCTCTCTCTCTCTCTCTCTCTCTCTCTCTCTCTCAGCCCTGATATGGCCTTTGCGGTCGGTTAGGTTAGGCTATAAGCAACATTAACCCCCCCCCCCCCTCTCTCTCTCTCTCTCTCTCTCTCTCTCTCTCTCTCTCTCTCTCTCTCCTCTCTCTGCCCCTCTCCATGCAACCCATTTGTACCATCATTCCCTTTCTGTCTGTTAACTGTACGGTGGACATTTGTGAGGTTGCATACATGATTGGCTGATTAGTGTTTACACTCGTCTAGCTTTGTCTACATGATTGAGCTGATTAGTGTTTAGACTCGTCTAGGCTTTGTCTAGCCCTGGAGCGTCCTGCTTCCTGTCTGTCTTTATCTGTCCCTGGCGCACATGCTCCTTTATCCCATCCCCCCCCACCCCCCTCTCATTCCG
>JADBJO010022781.1:12500-27446 GCA_016801955.1 Conus betulinus
TGAAAGATATACATCAATTAGTTGTAGTAGCTTCCCAATGGACTGAAAAATTTGTAAAAGAAAGAAAAATCGTGTTAAACCGATCCTGAATGCTCTGTTTTTTGTCCGGATTAGCACAAAGGATCTCCATCAAATTTTGCAGGATCATTATTGGGCCACATCAATGTTTCAATCGGAGATTCCTTGAATTCGGTTGGAGTACCCTACGTGCAATCTTGATGACAGACAGACAAACAAACAAACGGACGACAGTAAGAGCATGAAAATTAATCTTCAATAGAGATAGAGATAATAATCGTCGACATTATTTCGTCAATAACATATAGATGTCGACCTCCTTCAGGCTGATGAAGCTTAGTCTATGAAGAAGGCGCCTAGGCATCCAGACTATGGATAGAAAAACAAATGAGTGAGGGGAAAAATCAACTTTGAAAGCGCTACAAAAGAATTGAACGTCACATGGACAAACAGGCGCCACCGAACACCGCCACTCGGTATCAGTGCAGTGTCTCCTCCGGTGGGTTGCCTCTCGACGTTGACCGCTTCTTGTGGATTGCCTGTTCTGAAGTCGAGCCGGGGGTGTGATTGTGGACGAAGAGCCGGACTGAGTGAAGTGGCGTGGAAGAAATACCTCACAAGCGTCACAGAAAATGAGACAGCAAAAAAAAATAAATAAATAAAAAAAAAATAAATAAAATATAAAGAAACAAACAAGCAAACAACGAAACAAGCAAACAAACAAACCTGCTGCAGCATGTGGACACGTAACAACATTTCGCGTGAAAATCAAACAGCGGCCGAGAACTGGCCAGATCCACTTGGAGTTTTAATCTGATGAAAGTCTGGAATTACGCAGCGTGGAAGATGGAATCCAATCCCAACCTCCCTCCCCAACAAGACAGTGGAATCTGACGGACAATTAGTTTTGTGCTGTCGGTGCTGCTGTGCGTGTCACTAACGGCTTCCACCTGTGGCGTTTGGCTGTGCTAATTCCTTCCTGTGACAGACCTGGGAAGAAACAGGTTGATGGTCTGTTTTACTCCTTGGTCCGGACTGTTTTGGGCTCCTTGGGAAGGCATGGTCTGTACCTGAAGAGTGCGGTGCAGTGTAGGCCAGACAGTTTAACATCATTGTTATAACCAGACGTTTGCAAAAGAGTTGTTGTTTCTGCAGAAGATTCGAGAGAGAGAGGGGTGGATGGGTGGGAGATGGGGGTAATGATGGAGAAACAGGAAGACAAAAGGCAGAGGAGAGAGAAACGGGTAGGGTGCGGGAGAGAGAGAGAGAGGGTGGGTAGAGAGAGAGAGAGGAGGAGAGAGAGAGAGAGAGAGAGAGAGAGAGAGAGAGGAGAGGGGGAGGAGGGAGGAGAGAGAGAGAGAGAGAGAGAGAGAGAGAGAGAGAGAGAGAGAGAGAGAGAGAGAGAGAGAGAGAGAGAGAGAGAGAGAGAGAGCAGGCATACAGAGAGACATAGGAGGAGAGAGAGAGAGAGGGGGGGGGGGGGGGGGGAGAGGGAGACACAGAGAGAGACAGAAAGACAGAGAGACACAGAGGGAGACAGAGAGACAGAAAAGAAGAAGAAGGACTTTGTAAACAACACCCTGACCCTGCAGTTATACACCTGCGCGCAGGATGACCAGCACCCGCATGCACACAGACTCCAGCCTTGAACAGATTTGTACGCTGACTGACAACGTAGTCTTCCCAACCGGTGCTTGGTGAAAAAGAGGGGAGAGACCCCTGCGAAAGAGCGGGCGGCCTATTTTATCAGACCATACCATCTCTGCGCCGTTCCCCACACACCTGCTGATAAGGAGGAAAAAAAAAACAATGGACAAAAGGAGTGTGTGTGTGTCTCGTCTTCTTCCTGGTCACACACACACACACACACACACACACACACACACACACACACACACACACACACACACACACACACACACACACACACACACACACACACACACACACACACACACACACACACACACACACACACACAGAGATTTTTAAAAATGTTATTCTAACTATGTTGTAGGTTGCAATCTTTATTCATGTTAACATTTTTTTTCTTTCGATTCCCATTCTAATCCTCATTTTTTCTCTTTTTCCTTTTTCCATTTATACTTCATCTTTTTCTATATCACTGTTTCTCTGTCTCTTTATCTCCTTCAGTTGCCTGTCTATCCACACACACACACACACACACACACACACACACACACACACACACACGCACGCACGCACGCACACACGCACGCACGCACGCACACACACCTCCCCTCCCTTCCTGCTTTTTTTTTTTACCTTGTTTATTCATTTATTTTGGTTGTCTAAAATCACTTATGCGTATAGACATTAAATTGAAGAAAAACACACATACACACACACACACACACACACAACACACACACACACACACACACACACACACACACACACACACAGAGACGCACGCACGCATGCACGCACGCACGCACGCACGCACACACACACACACACACACACACACACACACACACACACACACACACACACACACACACACACACACACACACACACACACACACACACACACACCACACACAACAGAGAGAGAGAGAGAGAGAGACACACACACACACACACACACACACACACACACACACACACACACTCGCACGCACGCACGCACACACACGCACACACACACACACACACACACACACACACACACACACACACAGGTGGGCTGATGAGGATGACTGGTAGGTGGGGGTAGGAGGGGGGTTAAGCATGGCTTGAAACACAGAGAAAAAAATGGAGAGAAACAAACCAAAAGAACGAAAAAGAAAACAAACAAACAACAACAACAATAGAAGGGAAAAAAAAGAAACGATGAATGAAATCGTGCCTGCAGAGGACCTGACCTAAGAGGTCGAAACGCGCTGTGTTTTGTTTTGTAATTTGTTTGTCCCTGTTACTTTATGTAGATTTACTTTAACATTCCTTTAGAAAATGTGTTTCAATTTCCGCCTGTACTCACACCACTTTAAAGGTGAACACACACACACACACACACACACACACACACACACACACACACACACACACACACACACACACCAAAACAAACCAAAAATGTAGATGTTGAGTCTAGCATCATCCCCCACCCGACTTCTTCCTCCCCTACCCTCTTGCCTGACGCACACACGTACCCTCCACCCCTCCACCATCCACCTACCTCCTCCCTCTTCCTCTCTCACCTCCATCGCTTTAACCCCTCCGCTCACACCCCCCCCCCCCCCCTCCCCTTCTCAGCACTCTTTCTGCCCAGTCGTGTGCCCTCAGGGTGATGATAAAGAAGTCAGTGTGTAGTCAGTTAGCGGCTGTCTGACTCAGGGAAAGTGGATTTTTCACATGAAGAATGAAAGTGATTAGACGAATGAATGACACTCAGGAGCAGAATAAATCAATGCACTGTACCTTGGCAGTTTCATCGCAAGAGTAAATGATCATAATGGTAATAATGATAATAACGATGATAATGATAATGATAATAATGAAAATGATGATGATGATGATGATGATAATGATGTTGATGATGATGTTGTTGTTGATGATGATGATAGTAATGATAATACTAGAAGTAATAATGAAGAAGAAGATGATGATGATGATGATAATGATAAATAATAATGATAAAAAAAAAAAATAATAATAATAATAATAATAGTAATAATAACACAAACAACAATAATGATAACAATGATAATAATAATAATAATAATAATAATAGATTGAGAGAGAGAGATCAACAATAACAACAGCCACCCAAAAGTAAAGGGGGTGGGGGGGGGGGCAGGAAGAAGAGAAAGACAGCACTGAGATGACACAGACAGCAGAGAGATGATACAGACAGCACTGAGATGACACAGACAGCACTGAAATGATACAGACAGCATTGAGATGACACAGACAGCACTGAGATGATACAGACAGCAGAGAGATGATACAGACAGCACTGAGATGACACAGACAGCACTGAGATGACACAGACAGCACAGAGATTCTACAGACAGCATTGAGATGACACGGACAGCACTGAAATGACACAGACAGCACTGAGATGACACAGACAGCACTGAGATGACACAGACAGCACTGAGATGATACAGACAGCACTGAGATGATACAGACAGCACTAAGATGACTGGTGGCACAATGACTCGCTGCATCTGATACAGGTTCTTTAACATACAGACAGCACAGAGATTATACAGACAGCACTGAGATGGCACAGACAGCACTGAGATGACACAGACAGCACTGAGATGATACAGACAGCACTAAGATGACTGGTAGCACAATGACTCGCTGCATCTGATACAGGTTCTTTAACATACAGACAGCACAGAGATTCTACAGACAGCACTGAGATGACACAGACAGCACTGAGATGATACAGACAGCACTGGAATGATACAGACAGCAGAGAGATGATAAAGACAGCACAGAGATTATACAGACAGCACAGAGATGACACAGACTGCACTGAGATGATACAGACAACACTGAGATGACACAGACAGCACTGAGATGATACAGAGAGCACAGAGATGATACAGACAGCACTGAGAGAGGACACAGACAGCACTGAGATGATACAGACAGCAGAGAGATGAAAAAGACAGCACAAAGATGACACAGACAGCACTGAGATGACACAGGCAGCACTGAGATGACACAGACAGCACTGAGATGACACAGACAGCACTGAGATGACACAGACAGCAGAGAGATGACACAGACAGCACAGCAGAGAGATGAAAAGACAGCACAAAGATGATACAGACAGCACTGAGATGACACAGACAGCACTGAGATGACACAGACAGCACTGAGATGATACACAGACAGCATTGAGATGACACAGACAGCACTGAGATGACACAGACAGCAGAGAGATGACACAGACAGCACTGAGATGACACAGACAGCTGAGAGATGACACAGACAGCAGAGAGGTGATACAGACAGCACAAAGATGATACAGACAGCACTGAGATGACACTGAGATGACACAGACAGCACTGAGATGACATGTAGCAAAATGACTCGCTGCACTTCTGATACAGGTCCTTTAACATACAAAAGGAGGTAAAAGGAGGAAGGAGAGAGAGAGAGAGAGAGAGAGAGAGAGAGAGAGAGAGAGAGAGAGAGAGAGAGAGAGAGTGAGAAGGGGAGAGAAGGAGAGAAGTAAAAGATCCAAGTGATGATTGTGATCTCTCTCACTCCGTGATGAATGAAAAGCTAAAAACAAAAACAAAAACAAAAAAAAAAAGGGGGGGGGGGGGGGAGATGAAAGAAAGAATTGCTGGCAGTCCCTCTGACTCCATGATGGGTGAGAACAAAGCGAGAAAGAAGGAAAGAAAAGAACACAAACAAAAGAAAAGATAGAAGTAAAAGAACAGAGAGAGAGAGAGGAGAGAGAGAGAGAGAGAGAGAGAGAGAGAGAGAGAGAGAGACAGAGAGAGAGAGAATAAAGGAGTGAAACTAGGAATTGTTTACATCTCCTTTCATTCACTGATGAGCGAAGTGAGAGACAGACTGACAAGTAAAGAAACAAAGCAACCAAAAAGGAGACATAACAAACGTAACATAAACAATTGAGAAAGCTATATCGAGGAAAAAAAAAAATAATGACAAAAAGAAAAGTGTGTGGAACTTCAAAGAAAGGAAGATCTGCTAAGGAAGAAAGAAGAAAGAAAGAGAGAAAAGGCATACGATAGCAAAGAGCATAAAGAATGCAAGAGGAAAAACAGATAAAGAAAAAGGAAAACAGAAAGACAGAAATAGAACCACAGAACTGCTGAAAAAGGGGGAAAAAAAGTACAGAAAAACAAAAGACAATTGGGAAGAAGAAAAGGGAAAGAGGAGGGAGAGGAGGGGAGATAGAGAGGGAGACGGATGGAGATGCAGACACTGTTTTGTTTTACTCGACCGCAGGCTCTCCACAAAGGATGCAAATAGCGTGAGGGGAAGGGAAGCAACCCCTGCAAGTTGCAGACATTTCATCCCCTAATTAAAAGCAAAATTGCCTGCCCTCTTCGCCATCGTTTTCATTCATCTCCAGCGAATGGTTGTTTAGGACTCATTGAACAGCTTATTGTTCGTTTTGTTTTCTCTCTCTCTCTCTCTCTCTCTCTCTCTCTCTCTCTCTCTCCTCTGTCTCTGTCTGTGTGTGTGTGTGTGTGTGTGTGTGTGTGTGTGTGTGTGTGTTGTGTTGTTGTTGTTGTTGTTGTTGTTTAAACCGCGGCCAAGAGGTCATGTTTGTGAACCGCATCCGATGGCTTGTTTGTGTGTTTTGTTTGCCAACAGAATATGCGAAAAACGATTCCATTTGAACAACACCTCGTCGTAAGAGGGGAATGTGACCTGAGGGAAAACCTGTGAAGTATCGGGGAGGATCCGTGGTGAGAATCCGGATCAGCCTACTGATCCCAGAATCCACTTAGCAAAATTATTCTCATTTTCCACGCCAGGTGAATTCTGTGAAGTTGCTGTTATAAACGGATAATTGTAAATGGGTTGATATGATTTTCATGATGTATTAACGTTTTCCAGAGACGCAAATGTACAGATTTAGCGCTTTCCATAATCTAGTTTTAAAAAAAAAACACGAAAAGGTCATAGGAAGTAATTCTTTTACTTCTTACGCAAGACTAGTTCGCCTAGCGAGAAAAAAAATGTTTGTCCTAATGAACTGATTTGCTGACAGAAGAAGAAGAAGAAAGAAGGAGGAGGAGGAGGAGGAGGAGGAGGAGGAATTAAAGCCTACCTACAGACTTTTTTTCCCTTCCATGTTACTGTAAACACGCCCTTTTTGTTTGTTTGTTTGTTTTATTCCATTCACATTTTGGTAGGGAACCTTAAGCAAAGGGCACACCCAGAGTCTGTTCAACTTTGGTTGAGATCTATAATTTGACAGGCGCCCTTTTTTGTTTGTTTGTTTGTTGGCCTGTTTTTTGTTTGCCTTTTTGTTTGTTTGCCTGTTTGCATGTTGTTGCTTTTGCTTGGGCATTTCGAAAGTTTCGAATCTTAGAGGCTCCAAACGCTAGTCATCTCTGAATACAATCCTTACAATGTATCGTTGAAAACTGGATCAAATATTCAAGTTATCAATTAATACTCTCTCTCTCTCTCTCTCTCTCTCTCTCTCTCTCCTCTCTCTCTCTCTCTCTCTCTCTCACACACCACACACACACACACACACACACACACACACACACACACACACACACACGCCACACACACACACACACACACACACACACACACACACACACACACACACACACACACACACACACACACACAGCCAGCCCGCATGCTGCTAAGTAAGGCAAACAGCATCTTCCCCACTATGGGAATTGAAGTGAAGGCGCACGCAAGCTGGAACTCTCTGTGTGACGGACAACACGTGCCATGCGCCAGGCTGAGAAAAAGAATGAGCAGGCTGCAGCCGAAAGGGCGTGTTCATTGCTGTTAGCTTACGGTCAGCTGTCAGCCTAAGGGGCTCATACACGCCCCAACACAGATTCTGTGTCATAGACGCCAAACCAAAATTCGTGAATCTGCCTCTGGACCCTACGCCGTATCAAAATTTAATGTTCGTCTTTTGGTAACGTTTCTTCTCTCTGCGAAGTTTTGTTGAAACTGATTCGTTTTTATTTCTGTGTTGCTTGTTTGTTTGTTTGTTTGTTTGTTTTTTTTCCTAGTATCTTGCTAACAAACAAAGACACAGAACTTCATTTCATTTTGTTGTATTATTTGCTAAGCACTATCTCTATATCAGTGTAGAAACGGATCAAAAGTCACCCCCAGATTGTAGGTATTTCTCAATAAGCTAAAATACAGATATAAAACTGAAGAGTATATTGCTTAAGAAAATGTTTTTATATCGATTTTCTCTTCAAGTGGCACCCATATTTTCCGCTGTCAGCACACCCGGACTGAACTATGAATGATTCTGACCTAGCACATCGTGTAAGTGTCGACTTGTTTATAGCTCCTGGGAACTGCTACGTCGCCCTAAACAGCCGCATTAGAAATTGTGCAGGACCTTTTAAAAACCAACATGTGTAAACTTTCATAAGAACACACACATACACACACACACGCACACGCACACACACACACACACACACACACACACACACACACACGCACGCACGCACGCACGCACGCAACATGCATCTAAAATTTAGGATGAGAGTATCCATCCACGGAGCAGAGGGTTAACAAAAAAAAAAAAAAAAAAAAACTCGGAGATTTCCAGCAGCATTTGTGGGACAGAGGGCGAGACGAGGGTACTGCAGGGCGGAGAGTTCAGACCGTCTCCACCACCAGTCGGAGATCGCTTCTTTCTTGTAGATGAGAACACAAATGAGGGCTGAACATGATTAGGATTGCCATTACGACCCCCCCCGTACTCTTTGAGACAAACATTTCTCTCTTTGTGCAGAAGATGAAAGAGGATTCAACACGGAAAGGCACTGGAATAGAGACGGGAATGTCTAAACTGTGTTGTTTCATGCCGGTCTCTTTCTAACACAGGACAGATGCCTGGTTCGCTGAATAGTGTAAACTTCGTTGTGATTGGTGGCAGGTAAGTCCGTCATTGACTTTGTGAAAGGGGGATGAAGCAGGGGTGGATGGAACGGTTCCTGCCTTATATCCCTTTCAAGCAGTGAATGGCGAACTTGTCAGCTGCCCGAAGCAAGGAGGGTTACGCTACTCGACCACGGAGGTTGGAGGCTGGGAGGAAGGAGAAGATAAGGAAGGGGGAGGTGTTGAGGCCCGGGGGGGTGGGGGGGGGGGGGGGGGGGGGGGGGGGGGAGGGGTGGGGCTGTGGCATTTTGCCCCGTATTCGCTCCGCCATTGTCGCCCTACATCAGTTCTCCTCAGTCAGAACGCAACCCAGCATTGCCACTACATGACAGGGTCACACAAAGTAGGTGCTTTTTACAAAAGCAAAAACAACAGCAACAACGACGACAACAACAACAACAACAACAAACGATCCTTCTCCACACCCCCTTTGCCCCCCACCCCCACCGCTCCCCCTCCCAACCAGCCTCGTCCCAAAACGACCGTCCCCCATCCAGTTTAGCAGTCTGTTGCAGGGCAGCACAAAGCGTATGCGAACATAGACCAGCCCTTTCCCCGCTCCTTCCTCCCCTCTCCCTTTCCCTCGACTTGCCTTGCGACGTCCCATCTGCCCCTCTCCATCCCCCATGTTCTCTCCATCTTCCCCCCAGCTCCCCCCCCCCCCCCACCCCTGTCCCCCGTGCGCCCTCATCCCCCCCCCCCCCCCCCCCCTTCCTTTCCCACGCCCTGTGTTCCCCTTCCCTTTCGCCGTCTCCGATCTCCCTCAACGGTCCCCCTCAGCCTCCTTTTTCTTCCGCCCCCCTCCCCTCCCTCCTCCCCCAACACCCTTTCCCTCTGTCTTTCTTAGAGCCACTTGTGTCGAACCCGGGGTTAGACCAGGGATCTTTAAATCTTCAGTAAAATGCCCCGCCAACAAGCCATCCCGGCTGACGTTAAGCCTCAATACCAATCCTTAAGAACTACAATAGTGAGGCGAGCTTGACTCGCTTCACTAGGCCTTATAGTCGAACTAAATTGTGACTAATGCTATTACTTAGGTCAAAAGTGATTCGCTTTTGGTCTGCTCGGTATGCGTTAGAGTTGCCATGCAACATTTGAAGAAGATCGGACTGAAAGTGTTGATTAGTAGAAGGAACAAAGGGAATAAAAACAGACACGTAGACAAACAGAACGTGTTTTATAGAGACATTCATAGACAGATAGACCGATAGACAGGTAGACACATAGATGAATAGACAGATAGATAGACATACAGATAGATAGGTAGACAGGTACCTAGATAGATAAATAGACAGATAGATAGAGTGATATATTGATAGACAGCTACAAACAAATGTTTGTAAAAAAAAAAAAAAAAAAAAGAGAGAGAGAGAGAGATATCTGAACATCCTAGACTCTGACTTATATCCTTCCCGTTCCAACTCCACTGTTCATGTTGCCTTTTAGTGCGAGAAGCCAGAAGGTCTTATTGTCCTGTTATTCAGCGCCTGTTTTCTCTCTCTCTTTTCTTTGTCCTCAAATTCACGTCGCATGGAATGGAAAGCTCCCGTAAAACTGGTTTGGCAGGGCGAATTACAGCGTGCATTTTTGTTCTTACAATACTGTCAGTTGGCGATGGACGGTGGAATGAAAAGAAAGGGGAATAATCAGACGCTGGCCTTATGTCCGGGATTGGACGCTTCCAACGGGCGAAAAGATCACAAGCTTTAGGCGAAAGGCAGTTTCACTCGTTGATGGCGCGCGGCAGAGAGAGATTTTATTCACATAGATGCTTTGGCCCGTTACGAAGGGGCACATGGTAACAACAGAAAACGAAAATGTAGATTAGAGACTAGGTCTGAATGCACAGTAGAGAGAGAGAGAGAGAGAGAGAGAGAGTGTGTGTGTGTGTGTGTGTGTGTGTGCGTGCGTGCGTGTGTGCGCGCGTGCGAGCTCTTCGCGTGTGTGTGTGCGTGTGTGTGTGTGTGTGTGTGTGTGTGTGTGTGTGTGTGTGTGTGTATCTGTGTGTGTGTGTGTGTGTGTGAGAGAGAGAGAGAGAGAGAGAGAGAGAGAGAGAGACAGACAGACAGACAGACAGACACACAGTCAGACAGTCAGACAGATAGTGAAAGTTTCTTCTCGTAGTTTGCATTGTAGCAAGAAAGACGACAAATCTGACGTCAGGTGATGAGAGGAACTTGCCTAACGTATTGATTGGCTGTCACTATGTACACGTGTTGATAGGTGATCTGCAGCTGATAGAGAGACAACAAATCATCTGATGTCAGGTGATGAGAGGAACTTGCCTAACGTATTGGTTGGCTGTCACTATGTACACGTGTTGATAGGTGATCTGCAGCTGATAGAGAGAGACAACAAATCATCTGATGTCAGGTGATGAGAGGAACTTTGCCTAACGTATTGATTGGCTGTCACTATGTACACGTGTTGATAGGTGATCTGCAGCTGATAGAGAGACAACAAATCATCTGATGTCAGGTGATGAGAGGAACTTGCCTAACGTATTGATTGGCTGTCACTATGTACACGTGTTGATAGGTGACCTCCTGGTGATGGAATTCGTGGGTAGTGGACTGTCTAGTAGAGTATCCCCGATCTTTCAGTTGTGGGCATTTCCACACCAGCTGGGGACCGCAGCATTGCACCTCCCTCTACCCCTATTCATCTTCCACTCTCTCCTTCATCACTCCAGCGTCGTACTGAGAGGCCTTGCAGCATAAATTGTATTCCTGCCTTTCAAAATTCTAAGCTAGAAAGAACCTTTTACCCCTTACTTTCTTTGGCTCTGTTTTTGTTTGTTTGTTTTTTTGTTTTTTGATTTATTTTTGGTTTTTTTCTCTCGCCTTCATCCACTATATTTCTGCCTTTGCGGTCAGCTTACTCATATTTTGTCATAAAAGTCGTTACCAATCTTTTTCTTCACGCCATAGTAATGCCATGTAGTGGTGTTCTTTCAGAGAGAGAGAGAGAGAGAGAGAGAGAGAGAGAGAGAGAGAGAGAGAGAGAGAGAGCGCAAATCAAGGGCCTTACTGGCTTTGTTTGTGAGAGGTGAGATGTTGTTGCCAGCGTACATGGTTTCTTTCACCATTTCCGGATTCTGACCACTGAGATTCCCACCAGTCAGCAGGATCTTCGTAACAGCACGAAGCATCAGGCACCTGTCAGTGTAGAAGGACGCCATTCTTCTCCTCTCCCATTCCACCTGTTGGATCAGGTCCTGCTGGAGCACGTTGTAGTCCATGGGGAAGTGCACAGCACTGTAGTCGCACAACGTGTCATCAGTGAAGACGTTTGTGATGCCAAGCAGCTGTGTCAGCAGGTCGGTAATGTTAAGACGAAAACACGGTGGGGTCCAGCACTGAGCCCTGGGGGACCCAGAATCCACAGAAAGGCCGTTGATGTAGCGCTCTTCACGATAAGTCTTTACTGCCTTCTGCCAGGAGGTCAGCAATCCACAGGATGAGCAGACGTCTGATTCTTTGACGACGGAGCTTTTTGGCACAGGAGAGATTGTCAGTCCTCGTCGCATGCCTTCGACAAGTCCATCACCAGGACGACCCTCTGCATCCCTCTTCTCCATGCTGCATGTGACAGCATCCAAAAGCTCAAGCAGCTGGCTCTGACACGACGACCGGCCTTTTCTTAATCCACGCTACACCTCGCTCAGGGGACTGTTGCCCTAGTGAAATCCAATTCTCCTGCAAATGATATGTTCCAGGATTTTATGTGGCGCGATAGTTTTGAGGAATGGGGGATTGGGCGCGGGAGTGGGTGGGCGGCATATGGCTAGTTATCCGGTCTGTAGCGCTCGCCTTTCTTGAGACGGGTGTGACTGACTATTAGCAGTCTCCCAATCCTGCGATGCTACGCCAGACTGACTGAAGGTGGGGGGTAGAGAAGTGTAAGAACAAGGGAGACATCGCCTTCCAAATCCATGAAGATCCCCGGGCTTATGCCGCTAAGGTCTGGTACCTTGTTGAGCTGAAATAGAAAAAAAAAAATGGATCCAATAAACCTTTTAAGCTGAAATACAAAAAAAAATGGATCCAACAAAATGAAACAAAAGAAATCTTGGGAGGGACAAAGGGAAACCTAATGTGACGGGGTGTGTGTGTGTGTGTTGGGGTGGGGGGGGGGGGGGGGGGGGACACAGTGGATGGGAGGGGGGATGGAGGGCCGTGGAAAGCGAGACTGGAAAGGAGGGGAGAGCAGACCACAACATCCATTGCATTCAGTCCCCATATGTCTGTACTGTCCCTACCTTTCCCTGAGGGTATAGACATGATTTGAACAGGTTGTCTGTCCAGATCCTGCCGTGGCGTGTGACTGGGCTGTCAATGACATAATTCGACTGGGCTTTCAACGACATAAATTGACTGGACTTTCAACGACATAGTTTGACTGGGCTTTTAAATGACATAATTTGCCTGGGCTTTCAATGACTTAATTTGACTGGGCTTTCAATGACTTAATTTGACTGGGCTTCCAAACACAATTTGACTGGACTTTCAATGACAATTTGACTGGGCTTTCAATGACATAATTTGACTGGGCTTGCAAAAACATAATTTGACTGAGCTTTCAATGACTTAATTTGACTGGGCTTGCAGAACCATAATTTGACTGGGCTTTCAATGACACGATTTGATTGGGCATTCAATGACATAATTTGACTGGGCTTTCAAAAACATAATATGACGGGGCTTTCAATGACATAATTTGACTGGGCTTTCAAAAGCATAATATGACGGGGCTTTCAATGACATAAATTGACTGGGCTTTCAAAAACATAATATGACGGGGCTTTCAATGACATAATTTGACTGGGCTTTCAAAAAACATAATATGACGGGGCTTTCAATGACATAAATTGACTGGGCTTTCAAAAACATAATATGACGGGGCTTTCAATGACATAAATTGACTGGGCTTTGAATAACATAATTTGACTGGACTTTCCATGACATGATTTGACTGGGCTTTAAATGACATATTTGACGGAGCTTTCAAGACATAATTTGACTGGGCTTTAAAGTAACAGTTTGACTGGGCTTTGAATAACATAATTTGACTGGCCTTTACATAGCATGATTTGACTTGGCTTTAAATATGCTAATTGGACTGGGTTTTGAGTAAACCTAATTTGACTGGGTTTTACATTGCATAATTTGACTTGACTTTAAATAATCTAGTTTGACTGAGCTCTAAATAACATAGTTTGACTAGGGGTTTAAAGTATATGATTTGACTGGGCTTTGAATAGCATAAATGACTTGGCTTTAAATTACATAATTTGACAGGGCTTTAGATAATATAATCTGACTCCTTTTCTCTGTCTACCTTTGCCCATCTTCTTCCGCCTGTTTCCTACTTTTTGCTATTGTTTATCCTAAACCCCCCCCCCCTCCCCCCCCCCCCCCCCCCCCCCCCCCCCAACTCTGTCTCCCTCTTTTTCCTATTCAACATTTTTGTCTGATCTTTCCTGCTTTTTTATATGTGCTTACCGCTTTCCGACCTTTCCCCCTACCTTTACCGACCCTTTCTTCCAGCCTTTTTCTGTGTTTTTATTTAAATTTTTTCCCAACCTTTTTAGTATCCTCCACCCCATCGCCTGACCTTTTCCCTCTCTTTTTATTCCCCCTTTTCCCCGTTCTAACACTGACTGTACCATTCGCTGACCTCAGCAGGAAGAGTAACGAAAAACAATGTTCGGCGCGCTAGAAAGAAAGAAAGAAAGAAAGAAAGAAAGAAGAAGAAGAAGAAGAAGAAGAAGAAGAAGAAGAAAGGAGCGCTATGCAACGGATTCTCTGATTGAATAACCAGATGATGACTGACGGGACTGTCCAGGCAATTGATTACCCCCCTCCCCCCCTCCCCCTTCTTACCCCATGGATCATCCATCCCTAGGGCTATATACTGGACATGAAAAGAGAGAACGAAAGAATGTACGAATAAATCAATGACAGAAAGAAAAATGAAGGCCTGAACGCCTAAAGACGGGGAAAAAATAATGAGTGAAGCACTAAAGAGTGAGATAACAGAGGAAGGAGGGAGGGGATCATAGACAGTTGGAATAAAAAGATGAATGAATAAATGAATGACAGAGTGAATGAATGAATAAAAAACAGAAAAAGAAAAGGGAGAAAACACAGAAAATGAGAACTTAATGAATAAACCACTGAAAAGGAATGAAATATAACAAAGTAGTGAAAAGAGGGGGAAATACTAAAGGGACAACCGAGATTCATTCGTTAGTCATCTGATGGAGGTAAGGATACGAAAATAGAGAGAGAAA
>JADBJO010022782.1:0-5000 GCA_016801955.1 Conus betulinus
AGGAATGTAATCATAACCCTCCACCCCATCCTATTCATCAGAACTTTAAACTAGAATTGTAACTGTAACAATCACGACTGCTAAAGATAAATATCAAGTGAACAGCCTAATAAACATTTGGAAATAGATTCAAGAGTAGCAAAATTGTTTAAGATACTAGATAGTGATAAAAGGAGTCGATCCATCAACAAAACCCTCGATACCTGATTTATCAAAAAGCTCTTTTGTTTTGGGACAGTAAATCAGTAATGATTGACACTTATAGAATCCCCACACATACATTTTTTTTTTTTTTGTTTTGTTTTTTTTTGTTTTTTTTTTGGTTTTTTTTTTTTTTTTTTTTGTTTTTAATATCTTTACAATATTTTGTTTTTAAACGAGTTTAAACGAAGCCTATGGATCAGACTTTCAATCTCCCTGGATGAGAAAAATAAATCTTTTGTATGATGTTATCCCATTACATTTGATGCAATTTGTTATAATAAGATATGCCCGAGTTCCGCAGTGTTTTTGTTAGATCTGTCAGATCTAAGCGAACTTTTATTGTTACTGTGCCGCTAAGGTTTTGAGCTGCCATTTTTGCAACTTTTGTCTACTTGTTCATTTGCTGATATACCACAATGAGAAGCCCCCACCCCCCCCCCCCCCCCCCCCCCCCCCCCCCCCCCCCCCCCCCCCCCCCCCCCCCCCCCCCCCCCCCCCCCCCCCCCCCCCCCCCCCCCCCCCCCCAAAGTAATATTAATGCTTTTTTGGGAAAGAAGATGTACTATATGATTGATTTCAGTTATCATGTCTAATCATACACATAAATTAGAAGACTTAATACCATTCAATGCTACTTTTGAATCAGCGCATATTGCGATTTGGCTGTTATTTATGGGGAAATTCAAAATGAAATCCAATGATTTGAGTATAGCAAGTAATTCTGCGCTATTTATAGACAGACTTTTACCAAGATAAAATAATTTTTCTATTTTTAAGCTAGGAATTATGAAAGCTGCTCCCGTGCTATTATCATCTAATACTGAGCCATCTGTGAATATTTTTAAGTGATGGTTGTACTTATTTTCTAAGTGAGTGTAGACAAAATTTCTCAAAATGTTGGGAGAATCCTTTTTAGTTTAAATCATTGTAGTCAATGTCAAAGGAAGCCTTTGATTGTACCATTTTGGAATGGGTGAAAACGTTGGTGTTCTGGCGATATTATTTTTTTATCTATTTTTTGTTATCTTTTAGAAGATCTGAGGAAATGAATAAACAGATTTTGTGGATTGTATATATTGTGCACGTTTTCCAAAATCCTTTTCCGATTCTAAGCATACCTCTTCTGAGCAAAAATATTTTGTGAGAAACTTTTTAAGATGATTTTAAAGTAGACGTTTTTTCTAATTTCAGATAGAGGTAGAACTCCCACTTCGTCGTATGTCCCTAAGTTTGACGTATGTGTGGGAACCCCAAGGGCAATTTTGAAGGCTTTGCAATCAGTGCTCTGAAGTTTAATTAAAAGATATTTAGGTGCATTAAAAATACTTCCTGAGCATATTTAAGTCATGAGCGTACAAGGGCTGCTGCTAAAACAGTTAAACTTTTAGTGTCTTGCCCCCAAGATTGTTTACTGACAATTTTAAGGAAATTCAGACTTTTTCTTGCTTTAGTTAAAACATGCTCAATATGAGTATTCCATGTTAGTTTACTACTAAGGATTACACTCAAGAATTTAACGCTTTTAACGTAGTTTAAAATAGTACCGTCTAAGGTGAAAACTGGAAGTTTATTTGGATCATTTCCAGATTTAAAAAAGCATCAAATTCGTTTTT
Organism: Conus betulinus; assembly: GCA_016801955.1. Taxonomy (NCBI): domain Eukaryota; kingdom Metazoa; phylum Mollusca; class Gastropoda; order Neogastropoda; family Conidae; genus Conus; species Conus betulinus. The sequence continues at coordinate 1,818 of JADBJO010022782.1, forward strand.
TTCTGGTGAAAGAGATAGTCCATTTTCATGTAAAAATGTACTGATTTTATTTAGCTCATGTTGGTATTTAATGTTAATATAATTCAGTGATCTTAACGGAGTATTTCTTTTTCATCGTTACTTTACTCCTTTACTTTAGATATATATCGTCAGCAAATTGAGCTAACTCTGTATCTTTAGAAAGACCTTTGGGTAGATCAGAAATCAAAATATTAAACAAAATTAGAGAAATTACCGATCCTTGGGGTGAGCCCATTTGTAAATGTCTTGTGTTAGAATAGGTATTTCCTACTCCTGTTTGGATGTCTTCGATGAAGAAAACATTGAATATATTTGTACATGTTTCCATTAATACCAATATTCTTTAATTTAAAACAAAAAGCCGCTTGCGCCATACTTGTTCATAGGCTTTTTCGTATATCAAAACACGTTGCAAGTACGTTTTTACGACGTACAAACTGATGCTTTACATGCGTTGTGAGTTTTTACCAAATGTTCTGTTGATGATCTGCCTGTCTGAAATGCAGCTTTGTTGATTGGTATGAGTGTATGTTTATTACAATGATGAACAAGTCTTTTTAAAGTAATCTTTTTCCATCAATTTACATGTATTTGATGTTAATGCAATAGGTCGATAACTATGTATATCTCTGAGTTGTTTCCCCTTTTTGTGAATTGGAACAATAATAGAATGCTTCCAAATTTGAGGCATGTTACCATCTATCCAACATTTAAAAAAAAAAATGCAAAAGCTGTATCATATTTTGTGGAAGATAACTTAACATTTCGTTAGAAATGCCGTCTAGGCCCACTGATTTATTTTTATTCAAATTCATGATACATTCTTTGACTTCCTGCAATGTTATTGAGGTATTCAAACAATGATCTATTACTGGCTGCTGACTATTATAAATATTTTTCTTTTCTTCATTTTCACGGGGTTTTTTAGTTGTTAAGTTGTCTATGCTACTGTGTCTTGCAAACAGATTAGCAAAAGCTTCAGCTTTATCAAAATTTGATGGACATTCTGCACTGTTTAATGTGATAGGGCACTGAGGTAGGTTTAACCCCAATTTTCATTGTTTTCAAATGTGTCCAAGCTTTTTGCATATCTTCAAAATTTGACACCTCATTTCTCACAAGATGAAGACCAATATTGCCGCTTTGCTTGTGCGTTTTACTTTTTTTTTGTGCGTTTTTTTGCTCTTTTCTTCTCAAGAGGCTTTTTAACTTTTTCCTTAGGATCTTTTTCTCTTTTATGTTCTTTTATTTTATTCTGTTTTTTCTTCTTTACCCTCTTGACAAGTCTCATTCCACCAGACATTTCTCAAATGTGTCTTTGATTTTACTGATTTTACTGTTGGAATTGATTCACTAGCAGCAGAGAGTACAGACTTTTGAAATTGATCATACACTGTTTCTACATCTTGACTATTAATTTGTTCTCATCAATATAAAACGAGCTTAAGAAAAATGAAAATTTATTCCAGTTAGCAAATTTATAACAGTATTTTGGAACTTTATCGTGTGTTACATTGTTTGTTTCGGGTCTCATCGTTTCAAATGTAATGACAATAGGTAGATGGTCACTATCTAATGTGTCATTAAGAGTTTGCCAATCACAAGAAAACCGCTAGCTCTGGGGATATTAATGTTAAATCTATGGCACTAGGATTATGTTTGGGATTGTCTGGAATGCGAGTTATATTGCCATTGTTTAAAAGGTAGAGAGATGAGTCAACTATGTTCTCAGTAAAGCGGTTACTAGTTATGACTTGACATCCTTTTTCCCAAAATGGCGAATGGGCATCAAAGTCACCACTGACGAGATATTTATTTGACTGGTCTGACTGAATCGAGTGTAGCCATTCAGTGTTTGTATCATTTGGACCTTGTGGTGATAAACAGAAACAATTGTTAGTATATTACAATTTACCTGTACCTTTACTGCACAAGCATGCAGTCCGGGAACAGGACTATTGCATGGCAGATATTTTTGTCCTTCACGAATATATATTGCTACATTTATTTTTTCATGGTTATCTACTTTTTGAATAATACGTGGAAAATAGTAATCGTCTAATATAGGTAACTTTTCCTTCCGTGTGTGTGTGTGTGTGTGTGTGTGTGTGTGTGTGTGTGCGTGCGTGCGTGCGTGCGTGTGTGCGTGCGTGCGTGCGTGCGCGCGCGCGCGCGCGCGCGCGCGCGCGCGCGCGTGTGTGTGTGTGTGTGTGTGTGTGTGTGTGTGTGTGTGTGTGTGTGTGAGGGAGGTGATTTGACAAGACGTCTGGGACTGATAAACACATAGAAGGGGTGAAAATAATGCACGACGGACACAAGAGAAAGACAGAATACGAAACGATGGGGAAAAGTCAACAAGCATGAAAGACTGAAAGGAAAGGTAAGGAACATGGTAAAATGAGAGGTTCATGTAGGTATGGAGGAACAGAAAAAGCAGGCAATAGGTTTTTTTTTTTTTAAATAGAAAGATTGCAAGCTTGAAAGATCAAAGGCAAATCAGGAAATATGAAAGAATTGAAGGAAACGAAATAATTATGAAGGAAAAAAGGGAAAAGCCAGTTTGAAGAAATCAGAAATAAACTCATTAAGTAAGATGTGAAGGAATAAAAGAAGGTTAACATTAAAGAAAGGAAAAAATGATAATAAACTATGAAGAAAAGGAAAGTTCCTAGGATTGCTGGAGGATACAATGATTATTAAACCAGTATAAAAGAAGAAATAGAAAGACATATCAGTATGAAATAACAGAAAGAAAGTTAGGAAGTAAGAATCAACACAGACAGAAAGGGCATAAAATCGAGAAAGAAGAAAAGACAGCAAGAGAGAGAGAGAGAGAGAGAGAGAGAGAGAGAGAGAGAGAGAGAGAGAGAGAGAGAGCGAGAGAGAGCGAGAGAGAGAGAGAGAGAGAGAGAGAGAGAGAACTGTTTTTTCCTAGTTGGACTAATTTGCCTCGTGCTGTGATGGAGATGTGTTTTGTACTCTTTATCGAAGGTGAGAACTCAACCCCAAACCCTATCCGCTAGATAAGAAGCAGGTACTCCCTAGCGCTTCCATGGGACGACGCCAACTGACTACACAGTAATTTGCCCGCCTCTTACACTATAGGCCCTAAAGGCAAAAACTGCTGTTAGTGCGATTTTCATTTCTGGTCGTGCACATTTA
>JADBJO010022782.1:12500-17500 GCA_016801955.1 Conus betulinus
ACACACACACATATATATATATATATATATTTACGTGCATAGATAGATAGATAGATAGATAGATAGATAGATAGATAGATAGATAGATAGATAGACAGATAGATAGATAGATAGATAGATAGAGATATATACAAGACATCTGTTGTGTCACTTTAGATGGAAAAAAGACATTTCTACCTGGCTCTGGAAGATGAAAAATAAAGGTAGGAAAGTTGATGCTTTCACCCCAACTCACTCAATATGTTTTCTAAGCAGTTCTAAAATTTGCATGTCCTTACCTCTTTATAGTTTTTCGGTGATTTTTATTTTTTACTAACCCTTAGAAATGGCCAGTTCCGTTGGAAAGTAAAGGGACAAGACTGTTAGTGCAGAGTGAGTACCTCCTTCCTATGGTTTCCTTATTACAATCGATTTTGTTCTATCTATCTGTCTATTTAGCTAGCTAGCTAGCTAGCTATCGATTGATTGATTAATCGGTCTATCAACTAATGCAGTTAATGATGATTTATCATTATTATCATTATTACCATTATGATTATTATTATAATTATTATTGTTATCATCATCATCATCATCATTTTTTTTTTATTGTTTGTTGTTGTGGTTTAAAGTACATGCGTAGCGCCCATCTTCGGTCAGAGACGAGGGGGGGGGGGGGGGGTGTCACTCCTCCTGCCATGTGTTTAATGCTCCATTGCTTTTTTAGGAGCCACGAGAATTTGGCCCCAGGCTCTCTCGCCTCTGCAACAATCTCAACGATCTTTTTTGTTTTTTATATAATCCGCGCAAATTACCACCTTGTGCTGTCAAAACTGCTGGGGTCTTTTAGGGATTCACAAACTGAGGAGGCAGGGGGAAACTGCCACACAGAATCTCTCCCCTTCCCCCTTCCTCTCCCTCTTTTTATCTCTTCTTCCCTGAACTCTCTGTCTCTCTCTCTGTCTGTCGTTATCAGTCTCTTTCTCTGTCTGTCTCTATCTCTGTCTCTCTCTCTTTCAGTCTCTGTCTCTCTCTGTCTGTCTCTCTCCTTCCCCTTCCTCTCCCTCTTTTTATTTCTTCTTTCCTAAACTCTCTGTCTCTCGGGTCTCGGTCTCTCTCTCTCTCTCTCTGTCTCAATCTCTGTCTCTGTCTCTCTCTCTCCCTCCCTCTCTCTCTCTCTCTCTCTCTCTCTCTCTCTCCTCTCTCTCTCTCTCTTGTCCTCCTTCCTTCCCTTTCCCACACTGTACCTCTCTCGCTTCTCAGACCATCTTCATTTCCAGCCGCTGGAAGGAAAAGCTACACCCAGATCATGAAGGAAGGGGAGCTTGTGATAGCTATCTCACCTCCTCCAAAACAAGTAGCTGACTGGGCACTGTTGTCAGTCTGGTGGATGTTGTTGAAGCCAGACTTTGTCAGCACGTCGTTATCCTAGACCGTCTCTGCTAAGCAGTCGGAAATTGTTTTGTATGCACCGCTGGTCAGGGTACTCGCGCGAAATGGTTTTCTATGTTCGCAGGAGCAGAAGCATGCTATTAGTGTAATAGGCTTACCGCACAGAAAGAGTTTAACTTTGGCAAGGAGTGTATGTTTTTACTTGCGTTTGTTTGTTTATTTCTTTATTTGTATCTCTGTCAATACGATTACGAAAAAAAAAAGAAAAAAAAAAAAACAAACTACGTGACCAATTTTAATTAAACTTGGCGAGAATAATGATAATGACGATGATGATGATGATAATGATAATGACGATGATGATGATGATGGTGATGATGATGATGATGATGATGATGACGAAGACGACGACAACGACGACAGAAGCAACGATACTAACACTACTACTACTACTACTGCTGCAGCAGCTGCTGCTGCTGCTGCTGCTTCTAATATTTTTGTTTAAAGTGATGATGATGATGATGATGATGATTGATGACGGCAACGTCAATGACAACAAGAAGATGTTTATCATGAATATTTACGTTGCTTAATCTGCTGATAGCTCTGTGTACTTATGAAGTTCATCACACACACACACACACACACACACACACACACACACACACACACACACACACACACACACACACACACACACACACCACCACCCACCACCACCACCACCACCACCACCACCACCACAACAACAACAACAACAACAACAAACATACCCATGCTCGCGCACGTACGCACTTACACATCCATGAACGAACACATCTTAGTACACAGACGGCAAATTTTTGTTCTCTCAATTCGTCAAAAGCACAATCCTGGATTGGCCTCCCATTGACCTTATGTGCTCTCTTGGAATCCCAGTCAGGCTGAAGTTGAAGTTGCGAGGCATTAAGACACTCCTAATGAGAGTAATTCTCATAAATTATTCAACCAACGACCCACGGCGCCGCTGAGAATCCATGCAATCAAACTCGCGTGGAGGTGTCCATTCTGACGTCATTTTTGCGTGCGTCAATCGAAGCCTTGGGAAGTTCTGCTCATCACTGGAAGCATCACTCTTTAATTTAAGGTCCTCAACCGAGTCGAACAGTTTCACTAACTGATGGTTACATTCATTAATAATCATCCACATTAACTCACTGTCTCAGCAGCCTCTCCCCATCACCACCACTGTGGCTTCGTTTGCTCTGGACCTGAACAGGTGGAATCTGACGGTTTTTTGTTACGAAAGGACATGCACGTGTGTGTGTGTGTGTGTGTGTGTGTGTGTGTGTGTGTGTGTGTGTGTGTGTGTGTGTGTGTGTGTTTGCACAGATTCTCTTACAACATACAGCTATCCATCCTAACATGTTGATTCTGGTGTCCCTGTAGTATGCCACATACCAATCTTGTGTCAGTTTCAGGTTCCCCTCCCCCACCCACCCACCCACCCCTAAGAATGGAATGACAACAAGTTAGTTTGATACACCAAGATAAACAGAGGGTGTGGAAGCAGGTGTTGTCTGAAATAAATGGAAGGTAAATATCAGCCCCGGTGTGCAAGATCCCTTTGGGTGAAAGACCACAAAATGGTGTAAAAAGATGCAGATCTAGATATCCTGAGTGTTTTGCTTTGATTTCATTCTACATAGATATTCTTTTCTTTTTTTCTTTCTCTTTCTTTCTCTCTTTTGGGTGGGGATGGGGTGGGGGGAGGGAGTGCGTTTACATTTGATGTTTTGAAATGTAATGTCTTGCCCTCACTCTTACACACACACACACACACACACACACACACACACACACACACACACACACACACACACACACACACACACACACACACACGTGTGCGTGCGTGCATGTGTGGATGCTTGCGTGCCTGCGTGCTTACATGAAGATGAATCAGTGAATAAAGCACTCGCCCATCAAAAGGAAAGAATTCCAATTGTGTGGTTCAATTCCCGTACCAGGACGGTCTTGTCCCTCTTTCTTCCAGCTATAAGCAACCCAGCTGCTGTTGTTTTCTTCCAATAAGGCAAAAACCTAAGTCTGAACTTGGACTTAGTTCAATAAAAAAAGAGTGGATGAGAGGGTAACAATTGAGTAACTTTCTCAAATATAAAAAAAAATCCAACTATGACGAGTAAATTCAACCATACTCAGGCAGAAAAGAGAAAAGGACCTTTTGTACTATTGCAAGAGAGAGAATAGCCCCCCACATTTCACACACATACACACAAACACACACATACACGCGCGCGCGCGCGCACACGCACGCACACATGCACGCATGCACGCACGCACGCACGCACGCACACACACACAATCAGTTGTTTTTTCTTTAATTATGTTACTATAATTATAGTATAATACAACGTGTACATCACAGTGTACATCACTCTAAAACTTTCACGGATTACGCAAGGTTTTTTACCCCTGCTAGTCTACTGGAATTTCAAACTCAGTGTGGCTATTAAAGGCTTGGTAAGTATTTTGATTGCTAGTAAGACCAAAGGAGTTATGTGATGTTTAGGCTGATCTAATTGGCTCTTCTTGTTGTTTTTAAAGTGAAGCCCGCATTATCCAGAGAGAAGACTCTGGGAATGTGCTAATTGACTCGAGCCTGTCTGAAATTGAAACAAAAGGATGCCTGGAAGGCAGAGTCTTGAAACGTCTTCCTTCAGCAAAAACCCGCCTCCTTGGTACAATGGTTAGCGCCAACGAAATGTCGGCTTGGGGTTTTGGGTTTCAATCAATCCCATCAGAGAAAAATCTTATTTGTGGGTTTTCTTGGGTCTGATTATGCTAGGACCTCCAAAAAAAAATCTCAAAGCCGAATCTCGTGCACTTAAAATGCATTTAACAAATACAACTCCGGCTGTGTGGCTCAAATTCTATGACTAACACTGCAGATGTCTGTCTCTTGGCTGATACTTGTCTCTGGTTGATACTGGGATATATCACAAATGTAACAATCTCATATTAGAATAGAACTTCATAACATGTTCTTCATCATCCTCGTCGTCACCAGTTAGCATACACACTTCACAATTGTGCGCGTTGTTTTGCAACTTTAGTCTTGATCCTGTGTCCTCATTCATCCTTCTGGCAAGTTCAGGTCAAACTCGGCGGTACCGGTGTCAAATTCGGCGGCGGTACCGGTAAGTTCATGTCAAACTCGGCGGTACCGGTGTCAAACTCGGCGGTACCGGTAAGTTCATGTCAAACTCGGCGGTACCCGGTGTCAAACTCGGCGGTACCGGTAAGTTCATGTCAAACTCGGCGGTACCGGTGTCAAACTCGGCGGTACCGGTAAGTTCATGTCAAACTCGGCGGTACCGTAAGTTCATGTCAAACTCGGCGGTACCGGTAAGTTCATGTCAAACTCGGCGGTACCGGTAAGTTCATGTCAAACTCGGCGGTACCAGTGTCAAACTCGATGGTACCGGTAAGTTCATGTCAAACTCGGCGGTACCGGTAAGTTCATGTCAAACTCGGCGGTACCGGGTAAGTTCATGTCAAACTCGGCGGTACCGGCCAGTTCAGGTCAAACTCGGCGGTACCGGCCAGTGCAGGTCAAACTCGGCGGT
>JADBJO010022783.1:2500-7500 GCA_016801955.1 Conus betulinus
GTTTATTGCTTTTAAGCAAGGAAGCCCATAAAGCGTTCCAATAATTCAAATAATGTACACGATTCAATGGTGACATTGACCTAGGCAGCACAAATTATTAAGTGAAACGTTATATATAGGCCCTGTAATATATACAAAATATAACAAACTTAGATAGAAAGGTAGACAGACAGACAGATAGCTAGAGAGAGAGAGAGAGAGAGAGAGAGAGAGAGAGAGAGAGAGAGAGAGAGAGAGAGAGAGAGAGCGATAGGAGGAGAGAGATACAGCGATAGGAGGAAACATACAAATGTCTAACCCGCAAAACTTTTCGAAGACCATTCTGCCCATATCTGCCCCTAAGGCTCAGTTTGATACTGGTATCCCCCAAACAGTCACGAATAAACAAGAAAATTCATCATCACCCCCCCCCCCCCCTCCCCCCCCCCGCCCCTCCATCACACACACAAAGCCAATAAGCTACGGCCCCTTAAACGTCGACAGTAGTATTGCACTGTTCAGTGCTATTGTCCTTTTTCTTCTTTTTTCTCTTGTTCTCGTCCCTCTTCCTCTGTCTCTCCTCCCCCCCCCCCCCCCCCCCCCCCCCCCCCCCCAACAGTTCAACAGTTCTGTCCTCCTGTTCTTCTTCTTGTTATTTTTACCGATATCACTATCACTATCATCGTAAAAGAAAACAGCATTCATCCCCTTGAAGACGGAGTATGGCCGCCCATATTGCGGGATGAAGACGAGGTTACACACACACGAAAATCCATCCCCCTATAGGGTGCCCACAGAAGACAGCATCTTGAGCGCATGGAAAGCGAAGATAACTCAAAACTAAAGTTAGTATTACACAATGATTACATGGCTAACTGTAATTGTGCAAAGGCAAAAGAATTAACAACCGAGCACGATGTTCATGTAAACGGCATAACACGAAGAATCGCACAGTACACAATAGATAACTTTTAAGATGAGAGCATGGTATACTTATAAATGCAGTGCACCAAGACTATTATAAACTAAAAAAAAAAAATATGCACTACGCTATATGTTCTTCATTTTTCTCTCCTTTTCTTACTCAATCCCAATCCCATTCATCCCGTGACACCCAAGTGGCCACAATTAAACAAGTCATTCGTCCATGACACCGAAGAGGCTTCCTACAACAAAGCTAACTTTCACACACAACATATATGGTAGTAATTTGATGTTCAAATATACTCAGTTATTTGGTGGTTTCTGATTTCTTAGTTTCAATGATTGGACAGGAATAGAGCCAGTGGCACACACACACATCCTTGAATTTGATAATAATAAAGTAAGTTTGAAAGAATTTGGATGTATATATTTAGAAGGAATATATCTCTCCCACAATAGTTTATACTTGGGACAAACTGATGTAAAGTGAAGTTCTGTTTCAAATTTGTTGGGACAAAATGGGCATGTCATGCTTTCTTGGCTTCTCGAATGTCTGAACCTGTGAGGTTTAAGTTGGGAAACACCAAGCCGAAGTCTGGTTAGGTGTTTTCTAAATGCGTGATTTTTTTTTTTTCTCTCCACTAGATAACCAGGAACACTTTGTAGTTGACGAAATGTGGAATAAAGTTCGTATCTTTCTTTGGATTGTAACAAAGCATCTAGATCTTGGAGACGACAGTCATAAAGCCTTTGCTTAAAAATGGATATATGATTTTACATTTTCTACTCCTTGATTCTCCCCACACAAATCCAAACCCCATACCTAAACAATATAATGCAAACCTTGCTTACCCAATTTGTATTACCTTGACAGTGCATTGTGTACAGCATTTTGTATGATTTCCTTGGAATACGATATTCCTCCATTTTTTGTTAGTCTTAACCAGTGCTTAATAGTTTTAGTAAAAGTTTGTATGTAAAGCGGATATCTGTTAGCTTCATAATACGAAGTGGATAAGGTGTTTGTATGCTGATATTCATAAAACGTTTTATGGCAAGAAGATGTACTCTCTCAATAGGAGTGTGATCTGCAGTCAACCCCCAAACTTCTGCACCATGTCAGAATAGGTTGTAATTGAGTGCCAAATATCTTAAAGAAAATCTTAGGAGAATTTTCGCCTATAGACCAGAGGAATCTAAAGATACTGAAAACACTTTTTTTTTTGCTTTATGAGCCAAATCTTCCAGTGAGTAAGAAAATGTCAACCCCATGGAGAAAAATATTCCCAAATATTTATATTGATTTCCCACATTCATTTTGACATTTCCGTAGAACCATTTTTGTCTTGCAGCAAGGTAACCCCCTTTCCTAAACACTACTATTTTTTATTTTTAATTATTAACTGTCAGACCTAGTCTATCTGCCGTACTTCTTAGAATGTTCAGTTGGTGCTGGAGCCCGATAACAGTGGTAGAAAGGAGGACAACATCATCAGCAAATACAAAACCAGAATCTGCATCAAATCAGGTGACAATCTTACCCCATGTCTACCATGTATTGTGTTATATCATTTGCAAGCTCATTGTAAAAAAGCAAATAAAATAGGACAACAGTTATCGCCTTGTTTCAATCCTCTAGGACACATGAATGTTTCTGTAAGACCACCGTTAGTTCTGACCCTAGCTTTAACTATTTCACACATGCTTTGAATAACTTTGAACATTTTCCTTTTGATATCATTTTTTTTGCAGAGTATAAGCCAAAGATGGTTTCTGACTATGAGATCGAAGGCTTTCCTAAACCAATGAAAGCTGCATATATTTTGTTTTTCATTAGTTGAAAATTGCTTCTGAACTAGTGCAAGTAGAGTAAATATGTGGCCGACTGTACTGTAATTCTTTCTAAACCCTGCCTGCGTTTCACTTAACAAATTATTGTCCTCTGCCCAATTTGTCAATCTCATTTTGCTGCTGATATTCAACAGCGAAATACCCCGGTAGTTGTCAGGGGAATTAATGTCTCCTTTTTATGTAATGGCTGTGTAATTGATTCTGACCAATTTTGAGGGAAATAAACCTGAATCCAAAAGTTTGTTGAATAGCTTAGTCAGGAACAAAATGACCTGAGGAGAAGAGTTTTTTATAAAACTCACTGCTGAAGCCATCTGGTCCTGATGCTTTTCCATTCTTCAGTACTTTCACAGCATTATATACTTCTAGTTCTGATATCTCTAAATCTAAAGTGGAACAATCTGTTTCACAAACAGTTATAGATTGAGTATCAAAACTTCGTTAGAAAAGGAACTATTACTATTTAGTTTATCATTCTGCATAGATGCGTCATTAAATACTTTTTCAAAGTGGTCATACCAATCTTCACTTGAAATAGTACAGGTTGTTAATCTATTGTTAATACGTCTTTTTATGGTACCCCAAACTGTTTTAGGATCAGTACTATTGCATTCAAGCGTTACAAGAACATTTTGTTTATCTTCTATCTGTTTTATTTTTTATAAATAATTTGTAATCCTTTCTCATAGTGGCGTATTCGCCCCTAAATACGTCTGCATCGTATGAATCCACACATTTATTCAAGTTTATCAGGGATTGACGAAGTGCTGTTTTGTTTATCCCTGCATTCCTTATCGAACCAAGTACAATGACTTGTTTTCCCCAATACTATCTTTTTCTTCATACACTGCCCAGCCACAGCAATACCTGTTAAAATTTTTTTCTACAGCTGCATTGATATCAATGTTAATCAATTCAGCTGCTTGTGTGAAAATTAATGAAATTTCTATTGATAACAATGCTTGCCTATATTCATTCTCAAGCTCTTGATTCCAAACATTCTTTTCAATAATAGTTTTTTCTAACTTTTCACAGGTTTTTTACCGGCTGCTTTTGAACAGTAAGGGTTAGTTTCACGGGCATATGCTTGGATTCAAGTCTTGAGATAACTTGTAAACATGAGGCGTATTTAAAGATAGACCGAGAAATAAGGAAATAATCGATCACACTTGATCCATTGTGAGCAATGTATGTATGTATATGCCCCACAACGGTTTCCTGGTAACAGACCATTCAATATAACAAGAGAAAATTATTCGCATAACAAACGTAGACAACGACCAAAGTCGTTTGTTGAAGAGTCCTTCGATTCCCGTTTGTACTCCTTTTCAGACAGTACATTTTCGTCATCCTTATCATCATCATTAGCATCATATGGCAAAGAAAGCTCGTTTGCGTTTGCATCAGCAGTCCTAGCATTGAAATCACCTATAAGCATAAGGGGACATTCCCCAATCATTCATAAACATCAAGTATACACTGCTCTAGTAAGTCCATTCCATTCTCGATTTCTGTGTCAACATAATAGACGCTATGGGCGGAGTAACATACATACCTATCAATAAACTTTCGTTTCGTCAATTTGGTAAAAGCTTTGAAATCTTTAGCACGATGCAGCTGTCGTATCAACTTGGATTTGTTGTACTAAACTAGAATACATGTTCTTTACTAACATGATACCACCGCCAGAGAGGCGAGCTGTGGTGCTGTCTGATACACTCACGCCTGTAAGACAAACACATCAACAGCAGGAAATAAATGAGATGAAAAACTTGATGAAAATGTTTCTGTAAGGAAAACAATATCATAATTTGACAAGAATTGTCTAATGTCCGGCTGATAGATGGTATCTAGTCTTTCTATGTTATATGTTAAAAAGGATACACTGTGACCATGTATGTTCGGTTGTTTGGGTTGGCCATCAGAGGAGGCTGAGCTCCCGATTCCGTTCGGGCGGAGTTAGTTTTGGCATGTGGAAATAACTCTGTGACGTGCTGTTGCCTACCTTGCTGCTGTGTTGCCTGAGCTTGTTTTTGCCCTAGTTTTTGCTTCTGGTCAACCTACTTTTTACTGTAGGGGTTTCAGTCTCAAGTGAGAAGCTTTGCTGGGCTTGCTCCTGCACGTCTTGCTGGTCTCTGCCTGTGTGTTTTTTGTCCCCTAACTCTGTTCCGGAATCAGAAGACTGACTCTCCATAGCATCTACAGCAGTCCACGGGTCAGCAAGCTGTTTGACAGAGGTCTGGCTG
>JADBJO010022783.1:12500-17500 GCA_016801955.1 Conus betulinus
GCGCATGTGCGCAAGCATACACAGACACACACAAACACAGACACACACACACACACACACACACACACACACGCACGCACGCACGCACGCACGCACGCACGCACATATACGCACACACACACATGCACGCTCACACGCAAGCATGCTCACACACACACACACACACACACACACACACACACACACACACACACACACACACAAACAGAATATATCATTGCGAATACGAATGGTATCATCATCATCATCATCATCATCATCATCATCATCATTATTGTCATCGTCATCAGTAGAAACTACTACTACTACTACTACTACTACTACTACTACTACTGTAGTCAAAAAGAGATGACATTTCAGACCCAGAATGGAGGAATCTGATACTCTGTAACATTGCTTTGAGTTTTCTGATTTGTGCCAACAAAGCTGCTGCATTTGTTCTTTACTGCACACTTCATGAACAATGTGGTCAATCCTTGGTGTAATGTATCAATCATTGGTGTTATGTGCATACTTCAATGGATTTGTACACTTTCCATGAACAATGAAGTCAATCACTAATGCAGTGTGCACACTTCAGAGTGGTTGTTCACAATGAGGTCAGTCACTAATGCAGTGTACACACACTTCAGAGTGGTTGTTCACAATGAGGTCAGTCACTGATATAATGTACACACTTCAGAGTGGTTGTTTCACACAATGAGGTCAGTCACTGATGTAATGTACACACTTCAGAGTGGTTGTTCACAGTGAGGTCAGTCACTGATGTAATGTACACACTTCAGAGTGGTTGTTCACAATGGGGTCAGTCACTGATGTAGTGTACACACTTCAGAGTGGTTGTTCACAATGGGGTCAGTCACTGATGTAATGTACACACTTCAGAGTGGTTGTTCACAATGGGGTCAGTCACTGATGTAATGTACACACTTCAGAGTGGTTGTTCACAATGAGGTCAGTCACTGATGTAATGTACACACTACAGAGTGGTTGTTCACAATGGAGTCAGTCACTGATGTAATGTACACACTTCAGAGTGGTTTCACAATGGAGTCAGTCACTGATGTAATGTACACACTTCAGAGTGGTTGTTCACAATGGAGTCAGTCACTGATGTAATGTACACACATCAGAGGGGTTGTTTACAATGAGGTCAGTCACTGATGTAATGTACACACATCAGAGGGGTTGTTTACAATGAGGTCAGTCACTGATGTAATGTACACACTTCAGAGTGGTTGTTCACAATGAGGTCAGTCACTGATGTAATGTACACACTTCAGAGTGGTTGTTCACAATGAGGTCAGTCACTGATGTAATGTACACACTTCAGAGTGGTGTTGTTCACAATGAGGTCAGTCACTGATGTAATGTACACACTTCAGAGTGGTTGTTCACAATGAGGTCAGTCACTGATGTAATGTACACACTTCAGAGTGGTTGTTCACAATGGAGTCAGTCACTGATGTAATGTACACACTTCAGAGTGGGTTGTTTACAATGAGGTCAGTCACTGATGTAATGTACACACTTCAGAGTGGTTGTTCACAGTGAGGTCAGTCACTGATGTAATGTACACACTTCAGAGTGGTTGTTCACAATGGGGTCAGTCACTGATGTAATGTACACACTTCAGAGTGGTTGTTCACAATGAGGTCAGTCACTGATGTAATGTACACACTTCAGAGTGGTTGTTTCACACAATGGGGTCAGTCACTGATGTAATGTACACACTTCAGAGTGGTTGTTCACAATGGGGTCAGTCACTGATGTAATGTACACACTTCAGAGTGGTTGTTCACAATGGAGTCAGTCACTGATGTAATGTACACACTTCAGAGGGGTTGTTTACAATGAGATCAGTCACTGATGTAATGTACACACTTCAGAGTGGTTGTTCACAATGAGGTCAGTCACTGATGTAATGTACACACTTCAGAGGGTTTGTTCACAATGGAGTCAGTCACTGATGTAATGTACACACTTCAGAGGGGTTGTTTACAATGAGGTCAGTCACTGATGTAATGTACACACTTCAGAGTGGTTGTTCACAATGAGGTCAGTCACTGATGTAATGTACACACTTCAGAGGGGTTGTTTACAA
The DNA here is from genome assembly GCA_016801955.1 of Conus betulinus. Taxonomy (NCBI): domain Eukaryota; kingdom Metazoa; phylum Mollusca; class Gastropoda; order Neogastropoda; family Conidae; genus Conus; species Conus betulinus. The sequence goes on from JADBJO010022783.1 coordinate 14,605, forward strand.
TGAGGTCAGTCACTGATGTAATGTACACACTTCAGAGTGGTTGTTCACAGTGAGGTCAGTCACTGATGTAATGTACACACTACAGAGTGGTTGTTCACAATGAGGTCAGTCACTGATGTAATGTACACACTTCAGAGTGGTTGTTCACAATGAGGTCAGTCACTGATGTAATGTACACACTTCAGAGTGGTTGTTCACAATGAGGTCAGTCACTGATGTAATGTACACACTTCAGAGTGGTTGTTCACAATGGATTCAGTCACTGATGTAATGTACACACTTCAGAGTGGTTGTTCACAGTGAGGTCAGTCACTGATGTAATGTTGACGCTTCAAAGGACTACAAAATCTCATTTACAATGAAATCAGTCAATGATATAATGTAAAAACTCAAAACAATTGCGCACTCTCGGAGCAGTCACTGATGAAATTTACACAGGAGAAGACATTACCGTCTTTTCTTTCCTGCCTGGGGGCAAGAACATAATTCATTTTACCTCAGGTAAAACCATCTGCAGATCAATTTGTGATCCATCTTTGTTTGTGATAGTAACTGGCCAAACCCAGACAGCGTGTGTACTCATTCTGATGGGCCAATGGGTTTTAACATAGTCAGTGACTTGGTACTATACACTGTAATGTCAATATCTTGAAAATTTCAGCGAAGCAAAATTTCGAGCTGCCTGCTAACTACCAAAAATAAGCAAAATAATACTGAACTATTATTCCATCGCAGAAGACGTTTGAGAATTATTGCTCATGTCAGGAGGAAATTTGCAGCATCCACACTTGTCTGACAAAAGTGATCACCTGCCCCTGGCAGTCAGGCCTCTGTTACTGTCCTACCATGATACACACTTCACAGTAATTGTACACTCTTCATGATCAGTGTCAGTCATTGAGGTAATGTGCATACATCACAGTGATTGTACACTCTTCATGAACAGTGTCAGCCATTGAGGTAATGTGCATACATCACAGTGATTGTACACTCTTCATGATCAGTGTCAGTCATTGAGGTAATGTGCACACTTCATAGTGACTCTACACTTTTCATAAACCAGCCAGCCATTAATGTACACAGTTCAAAGTGACTGTATATTCTCCATAAACAATGAAATCAGTCACTGTAAAATGTACCTTATTTAAAGTCAGAAAGAACAGTGCCTTGTCTCAATCTTATTTCTGCACAGTTTAACCATCATCTGACAGATTTATTCTTTCTGAGTCTAAATAGTTCATTATTCTGTTGACTAATCATCTGGCTGATTCATTTGTTCTGAATCTGAATAGTTCATTATTCAGTTAATTAATCATCTAGCTGATTCACTCGCTCTGATTGTAAATTGCTCATTATTCAGAAAATTGTTTGCAAGTACTTCACAACAGACATTAAAAAAAAGAAAAGTCATCTGTGACAACTGTTTCACCCTGCGCGTTCACAGGCACGCGCGCGCGCGCGCGCGCGCGCACACACACACACACACGCGCGCGCGCGCGCGCGCGCGCGCACTCGCAGGCGCACACACACACATCTTGAACATACTGTTACAACCATGCATCACTTGTTGGTATCTCACAACTTCTATATGATCTTCAAAAGGCCATGACGTAACATCCTATTCATCGCTTGTCGGTATGCTACAAGTTTCTGATGATCTTCAAAAGGCCATGCATGACGTAACATCCTATTCATCACTTGTCAGTATGCTACAAGTTTCTGATGATCTTCAGAAGGCCATGCATGACGTAACATCCTATTCATCACTTGTCGGTATGCTACAAGTTTCTGATGATCTTCAGAAGGCAATGCATGACGTAACTTCCTATTCATCGCTTGTCGGTATGCTACAAGTTTCTGATGATCTTCAGAAGGTCATGATGACGTAACATCCTATTCATCACTTGTTGGTATGCTACAAGTTTCTGATGATCTTAGAAGGCCATGCATGATGTAACATCCTATTCATCACTTGTCGGTATGCTACAAGTTTCTGATTATTTTCAGAAGGCCATGCATGACGTAACATCCTATTCATCGCTTGTCGGTATGCTACAAGTTTCTGATGATCTTCAGAAGGCCATGCATGACGTAACATCCTATTCATCGCTTGTCGGTATGCTACAAGTTTCTGATGATCTTCAGAAGGCCATGCATGACGTAACATCCTATTCATCGCTTGTCGGTATGCTACAAGTTTCTGATGACCTTCAGAAGGCCATGCATGACGTAACATCCTATTCATCGCTTGTCGGTATGCTACAAGTTTCTGATGACCTTCAGAAGGCCATGCATGACGTAACATCCTATTCATCGCTTGTCGGTATGCTACAAGTTTCTGATGATCTTCAGAAGGCCATGCATGACGTAACATCCTATTCATCGCTTGTCGGTATGCTACAAGTTTCTGATGATCTTCAGAAGGCCATGCATGACGTAACATCCTATTCATCGCTTGTCGGTATGCTACAAGTTTCTGATGATCTTCACAAGGCCATGCATGACGTAACATCCTATTCATCGCTTGTCGGTATGCTACAAGTTTCTGATGATCTTCACAAGGCCATGCATGACGTAACATCCTATTCATCGCTTGTCGGTATGCTACAAGTTTCTGATGATCTTCACAAGGCCATGCATGACGTAACATCCTATTCATCGCTTGTCGGTATGCTACAAGTTTCTGATGATCTTCACAAGGCCATGCATGACGTAACATCCTATTCATCGCTTGTCGGTATGCTACAAGTTTTCTGATGATCTTCAGAAGGCCATGCATGACGTAACATCCTATTCATCGCTTGTCGGTATGCTACAAGTTTCTGATGATCTTCAGAAGGCCATGCATGACGTAACATCCTATTCATCGCTTGTCGGTATGCTACAAGTTTCTGAT
>JADBJO010022784.1:0-27439 GCA_016801955.1 Conus betulinus
AAAATAGATTATCTAGAAAAAATTGATTGTAGCCTTCCTCAAGGCCAATTATCCAAAAATAAATTTTGGGATGATGTATTTAAGGCATATAAGGAATTGGCCGAAGGATTCTACCTTGCATTTCTGAAGAAATGGCTTCCAAAAATATATTCTATAATGAAAATATAAAATAAACAAAAAAACAATTTTTTTGATCAAAGTCTGTTTCAACAAAAATATACATTCAGTTGGACACTTTATAAAAGAAGATGGTACGCTTTTGGCATATAGAGATTTCAATAACAAATATGGATTTTGCATTGACTTTTATCTCGTATACTGGATTATTAATAGAAGTAAGCGCATATATTCGGAGAACTGCAGTAACAATGACGAATAACAAGAATGAAGAAAGGTCTAAATTATTTGTCACTGATATCATCAGCGTGGAAATCATACAGACGCGCCGACATCTCTATATCTATCTGTAGCATCATTCCACGATGGGGGTGTAGGCTTACCGGGCCATATATGGTAGTTGTTGGGTTCAGGAAGGATGGTGGGGGGGTGTTGGATACCTGTATGTTCCATTCATATATTGGGGTGTGTGTGTGCTACCATGCACAGCCAGGGAAAGGATAAGTGTGGGGAGAGAGGGGGGTTAGCCTTCCGTCTCCTGTTTTGTTTCGTGTGGTCGGTGTGGAGTCCCGTTTCACGTGCGGTTTGTGTAGAGTTCAAAACTCAGCAAGGAGTGAGTGCTGAGTCATCAAGCATTAAAGTTTGGTGGGGCCGGGTGGCTAGCACTTCGGTCAAGATCCTTGGTGAGGAGCAGTTGGGCTCTCGCTCTGGTGCCAGCATTTGTGCTGTGAGTCTGACTTTCGTCAATATGGTGAGCCGACCCTCGTGAGCATTTTGCTCTTGGTCGAGCGGGGTGTTGGTGTTTCGGTGTGCTGCGACCCTGAGGTTCAGGTGCTGGGTGGCCAGCCGCAGTTGTCGTCGTTTTGTGTTGTACCAGGTGAGGGTGCACCCCCACCATCCTGTGGACCGGTACACCAGGCAGTGCAGGGCCGTTTTTAGTCAGGGCATTCCTGTCCCTGACTGTCTGGAGATTGTGGCAGGTGCCTGTGGTTACCCCACCTGCACTCCCCATCCTGCTGTGCCCGACTGTTGTCCTAGTCTTTCTCTTTTTTCCAATGCTACATCCCTTTACCCTTTCTCCCCATCCCGTCGGGTCTTCACAGCCTGGCCATTAGCTGGCGCTGTTGCTGCTGGCACCGTGCTGTTGGCGCCGTTGCTGGTGTCGCTGTGCTTTGGTGCTGTCGCTGTGTCGCCATTGCTGCTGGCACCGTTGCTGCTGGTGCCGTTGCTGCTGGCGCCGTTGCTGCTGGGCTGTTGTTGCTGCTGCTGACCGTTGCTGTGTGTGTTGCTGTTGCTGCTGTTGCTGTGGCTGTTTATCGCCGTTGCTGGTGGTGTCGTTGCTGTTGTCGCCGCCGCTGCTGTTGATCCCCCGTATCGCCGACACCTCTCTCCGTGATCGCCGCCATTGAGGTTTGTTGTCGCCGACGTGGGTGTGAGTTGTCACTGTGGTTGGTGGCAGTCGTCGCTGTTGCCGTTGTGTTGGCAGTGACTGCGAATGCCACTGATAGTGTGGAAGCTCTGTGGGTCACCGTCACCTGTGTCATCCACGTCTTCGGCAGGCAAATTCGTCTGGACATGTCACAGTTGCCGTCGTGAGACTGTCAACGTCGTTGTCGTGTGGCCTGTTTTCTTTTTGCGTTGAGGTATTTTTTGGTGGCGATATAACACCTTAAGACATTGGGTTTGGGTATGCATACATGAAGGATGCATGTTGAATAAAAAGGGTATGACTGAAGGGATGAATGTGCGCAGTGAAGTATATGCAAAATGAATATAGTAATATGAAAGTTAGTATAGTTTGGTTGTTGTTGTTGTTGTTGTTGTCGCTTTTTTTGGGGGGTGGTGAAAAGTTGTGGTCATGAAAAGGGTTGACTTATATTATGCTATGTGTAATATACTGATGGCCTAAGGAACTCTGCACACTGTAGCTGGATAAGGGGTAAAATAATTTATTGTGGCTGCCTTGGCTGTAGGAACTGTGTGTTTTCAGGCTGGGGTCTGTGGCGTATTCATAGGAGATTCCGCTCATTGATTGTTTTGTTGTGAATAAAATTTTGTGTTTTGTTGTCAGTTCTTGTGTGGCTTGTTGTCTGTTTAGTGGGTTAATTGGGGGGGGGGGGGGGGGGTTTAATGTCCAGCTTAGCGTCCCGTGACATTAAGGAAACTTATCTGTTCAGTCAGCAGAGGGGCACGTGTTTATTATGATGCCCTTCTGTGTGACAACATAAACCCTACTTATTGCAATAAGTGGAATGAAAAACTTGAACAGCAATTGGATGGGGATGTCATTTTTAAAAAGGTGCAAAAAATAAAAGAAATTTTTAAAAATGGTTTCAGATAAGAATTCTACACCGTATACTGGGTACAAATATTGTGCTGCCAAAGATGAGAATTGAACGGAATGATCATTGTACATTTTGTAATACAGAAAGAAAACATTGAGCATGTATTTTTGGTTGTGTGAGCATGCAGCACTTTTTTGGCAACAACTTCAAGTAATAATAAAAGGAAATTGTCAGCATGCGGATTCTTTAATCTGTCTGTTGAGCTGGTATTACTTGGGCATTCAAATAATTTTAGAAGTGGTGAACCCTTTGACTTTATTTTACTTCTAGCCAAATATTTCATCTATAAATGCAAATGTGAGAAAAAGCTTCCAATTGCAATGAACTTTCTACACTATTTAAAGACAAGATATAATCTTGAACAGCAAGTCGCAAAAAGCGTAAAGTCCATTCAAAAACTGCATGAAAAATGGCATTTTATACAATCTTTGATAGAAATGTAATTTTTGGACTTGATGTGCATGTTGAGGGACTAGTCTGTCTCCGTATCACTTATCATGCATGTACGTATGGATCCCCTTGTGGCTTTTTCGGTGTCTTACCCCCCCCCCCCCTCTCTCTCTCTCTCTCTCTCTCTCTCTCTCTCTCTCTCTCTCCCCTTTTGTTTCTATTTTTGCTTTGTTTTTGGTTGTCTATTTGTATTTAATTTTTGAAAAACCCTGCCTTGCAAATAAGCTAACACATGATACGGAAACTGTTCATGGTACTTGATTGAAATGTAAGCGCTTGGTGTAAATTATGTACTGATGTGAACTGAAATGCTATGAATTTATGTATGTAAAATGTATTGTCTTTGCAAGGAGAAAAAATAAAATTGGAATCTGCAGGAAAAAAAAAAAATTTGATATATATATATATATATATATATTAAAACAAACAAACAAACAAAACTTTTTGCCATATATGATTCACTTTATCTTCAATACAAACTAGATCAATATTTGTATGGGAGGGAGGTGAAAAGGGAATTGTTTCGTAATTTTGTGCCTCCATTATCTTTTTTCATTTTTTTTTTTTCATGCACCTATCCTCTTAAATGGTAACATCCTCTTAACTGGTAAAAAATAAATCTGTGTCAATATCATTTCTTTCTTGGGGGGAGGGGTGGGAGGTGGACTGTTACCTGTGTTCATACTACTATATTTGTTCGAGTGTATGAACTTTCTATCTTTCTTCCTTTTGTTGTTTTCCAGTCACATGATATTGGTTAGATGTTATTATCTGTACTTGCATGTCTTCCATGAAACTTACAGAAAGCTTTGTTTGTATGCATAGTAGATGGGTAGTTATCTTAAAAAAAAAAAAAATTGTAAGCTTCTTAGCGGGGATTTATTTCCTATCATGTCTGTTCTTGGTGTACTCTTTTGGTGTCTGCGTGTTTGGAAGAGTGAAATTTGTTTCTGTACATATACCCTTTTTTTTTCTTCCCCCCTCTTATCTTCCTCATCATCACCACACCCTCAGTTTCTCTCTCTGTCTCATTTGAATTAACTGGAAGTCAGATTGGCTGCTCAGATGTATGTTATGTGTGTGTCATCATTATTTTACTTTTTGTCTAGGATAACTGAAATTAATCTGAAATCTGTTATGTAAGAATGAGGATGATCGTTGACCTAATCAATAATGAAAATATGTGTGAGCAGTGGTGACAGAGCAGATCTTCAAGATAGGATCAATGGAACCAGGGGCCATGCTTTTTGAGGCCAACAGAGAGTACCAGGTAAGTACACTATCATAGACCAGTGGTCAAAGCCTTTTAGAGTTGTCAGCTGGGACAGGGAAGCTGCTGGTTCAAGTTCAAGACTGAAGGAGATTTTTTCATAGACACTCATAGTTATGCCTGAAAGTGGTCCTCAGACATTTCTTTCAGATCTAATAGCAAATGATGATGATAGTTGATATTTGTCATGTGCTTACTCCAACAAAAGCTGGTACAATATAAATGGCGTCTGTCTGTCTCTCAAACACACACGCATATGTACACTTGTATGCATGCTCTCTCTCTCTCTCTCTCTCTCTCTCTCTCTCTCTCTCTCTCTCTCTCTCTCTCTCATTCACACACACACACACACACACACACACACACACACACACACACACACACACACACACACACACATATTTTAAGCGTACTTTCATACATCAACTTTCTTTCTGTATACAATAGTAAAATATACTAATCAATATCAGTGTCACACTGTCACTTTTGCACACATGCATTCATGACAGCATTTACTCCATATGCACATGCAATCTCTCCAATCAGCCAGAAGGCGCATTACCAAATGTTTTTTCTTCTCCCCCTCTCCTTCGGGGAAAACACTTTACTAAATGAATCAAAACATTAATAAACAGAGTTTACACATGTATCTCTCTTTCTTGACACTGAGAGATAAATCAGGTTATGAATTGGAATCAACTTCTTACAAGATTCCTCCTTCTTTACGCTATAAAGTCATGGCCTTCACATAACATTGGCCCAAGATCCAGACCAGTAGAATAAATTCCTGCAAATCTATGATGCCATACCTGCATCAGAGATAAGACTTGCTTCATACTGTCTGTCATGATGCCTTGTCTGCATGAGAAAAAGTGTCGCCCCCTTGAATTCTCCTGTCACTGGAGATAAGATGAGATCCGACCCCTCTACCTGGAGTCTTTAATTGCTGGGGCTGAACTGCCAGTGTGTTCCCCACACCATGGCCATCGTTAACCACCTGTCTCAGAGGAGGAATAGCTGACGGGGTGAAGAGTGAAGGGTGAAGGGCTGAAACACGAATAAGGTTTGTGTAAGTAACCTGCTTCCCAATTCAACATATGAATTCTTTCTTTTCTCTTTCTTTAGGTTTTCCCCTGTAGCTTTCCCCAACTGTCTATAGCTCACCTGGTAATGACTGGTCAGCGATGAGGACCCCTTGACCAACTTCCTGACAGGTTCGAGACTCTAGCCATCTGCTGGGCTGAAACTGATTCTTTCCTCCCTCCTCCTAGTGAGTGCATATTCAGTGTTCAAAACGCATGACCAGCACTTTACCAGCCCTTATTAAACTATCTCTCAGTGGTCACTTTCACCCAATGACCACTCTTGTTTATTAAATGACTAATTCTTACAATTATTTGGGGATGCCCGCTACACTAGTCAAGCCACATGAATATTCTTCCTTTTTAGTTGTGGCATGGGGAAATGATTCATATCACTAGACTACATGTGATGGAGCGTCACATGCCTTGATGTGAGGCTATGTCACATGACAATCAGTCAAGTCATTCTTTGTTCGGGCCGACTTTTTCCCACGTTATTAAGAGAGGCGAAGTTCTGGATGAGTTGAGTTGGAGTCCACTTGGAATATCGGAACTTACCTGATGTTGGAGACAAGTATGGCGTACACACAAGCAATGCATAGTCTCAGGACTTAGAAACTCTTTTTTCATCATATTTTTTTTTGCTCTCCCATCTTCAGTGCCACTTTAGAGGCATTGCAGCACCCACGCTGCTCATTTCAACCCCCTGTCCACAGCCTCAGTCTGGCCTGGCCCACTGCAACCTCGGCACTGGCAATCCATGTGAAGCAGTAGTCGTCACAGGGCAATCCACCAGAGGAGACACAGCACTGCTGCTGAGTCACTTCGGTGGTATTCAGTGGTGCCTATTGTGATCCAATATACGCAGGACACCACATACTATGCTCCCTACTGATGACAATATTTTGCTTAGTCACGGTGCCTTGCAAGTGAGCTCTCCCTCTGGAGGACACCACCACGTCCATCCAGCAACATCTCCCATGAATTTGCCGATACGGTGACCCTGATGGAATCAAACCAGGACCATAGATGGGGAGTGGACATCAAACTGAGGTCACCATGAGAACAGGGCATGAAGGGCCACAGAATTTGAGACCCTTTTTAATGCTGATCGATGAGAATGAGAATAATGAAGATGATTCTACAGATTTCCATTCTGGTCTGAGACTGTATGACAGGGCTGTACTTTTCGCTTACTTTCATAACATATCCTGGCTGCAACCAGGCCTGAGAGATAACAAGACACCTGCAGTGTTGGTCAGGAAATTTGAGCAACACTCTCAGAGATGCATCCGTTAAGTGGATGAAACTTGACTGTATGGTCCCAGTCTTCCAGTTGAGTCCTTGACTAACTCAACTCTAGGTAGGAGCCGGTCAGGGCAGAAAAATCCCACATGGCTCTGATGGGAATTGAACTAATGACCTCCCACTCAGGAGTCCATGACGCTGACCACTTTGCCAAGGTGGCTTGTAGACTTAGAAACTAAGTTTCAACTTGCAGTTCTTCTAGGTTGATCAGTGAAACTTTACATGGGATCTCAGAGCAGGAGAGATAAACCTGTTCACCTATAAGGCATACGTCTGTTGTAATACTTGATGCACAGCTGGTGATCAGTCTTGCAGCCTTTGGTAGAGCAGTGAAATGAGCAGACTTGGCTTCCCCTTTTCATGTGCTAAGCTACACATCTGGTCTCTGATGCTTGTCTGACAGGCTGCCAGAGAAACATGACAGCCAGTAATATCACTATTGAAAACAAAGGGGTGCGGTGGATGTTAGTAATCGGGAGGGGGGGGGTGGTGATTGTGACTGGGACAGTCATCCCACACCAACTGCAGTACAGGATAATGTGTAGACAATTTAAGAGCACTGTCTCTTAGAAGCTGGCAGCATGTTTAGCCTTTATGCGAATTAACAAAGCCACATTCTACCTGTCCAGACGTTGGTAGAATGGATATCTTGCCACTTCATGTAATTATGTCACACACGGGCAGATCACGTGATAGCCAGGGTGATTGGTAGAATGGATATCTTGCCACTTAATGTAATTATGTCACACATGGACAGATCACGCGATGGCCAGGGTGAATGGGGGGAGGAGGATGTGGCTGATAATTGTCACATTTACACACACATATACATGTACACATACACACACACACACACACACACACACACACACACACACGCATACACAAATGAGAGCTGCTAAATGCTGTGCTTTTGGTGTAGCAGACCACAATTTTGTTGACTATGGTAAAATGCTACACCATAAAAAAGAAAGATTTAGGGAGAAAAAGAAAACATTTTATGGACTGAGCAGCAGCTTAATTGAACTTAGAAACTCAAATCTTTACCATATAGGCATATTTAAAAAGAGAAATGGCCAAGCTTAGTAAAGGAAAGGAAGAAAAGGCTGAAGGAAAATCATTTAAAATGATCTTGATTTTGCGGCCTTATCACTTTGTTTCATAGACACCATTTTTTTTTTTTTGTAGGTCAAGTCGAAGCCATAGTGGAATTTCTTTGTCTGCCATCATGTCATGTATGAAACAAGTGCATCTGAAAGTGCTGGAAGTGGACTTGTGATATGGCATATGAGTGCTACCCTTAAATTTGGAATGCTACACTAAAAAGAATGTCAAAATGTCACATCCTGTACTTTTGAGAAACTTGGTAGCTCTGAGAAATGCAGCCATAGAAATGGTTTGCAGAAACAGGAACATGTAGTAACAGTCATAGAAATGCTGAATGAAATAAAAGATTGATGGCTTGGAGGTCAGACAACTTCTTTGGAGAAAGAAGCTTTGAGGGAAATTGTAAGCTTGTAGTCAAATGTTTGTAACAAACAGAGTTGTGGGGGTTAGGGGATTGGTTTTGGGGGAAGGAGGGTTGTACTGGAGGGAGGTTGACAGGAGAAAGAGCATCTGTCATAAGATTTGGTTCTAAAAGAAGGAGCCTGTAAATGCAAAGGTCAGCAGAAAAACAGAGGAGATGAGATGATCTGAACAGACTGAGGATTTCAGAGATCTAATGATGGACCCAAGGTTTTGAAAACGGCATGCAACTTGCACATGTGAAAGAATCCACAGCAGCAGGGCAGTGATTTCTAGCTGTGTTCTGTTGAGCAGAGTACTCCCACAAGTAAAGGCTCTCACTGCATAAGTTAATACAAATTTAGTTTGTCTTAGTGCACATGAGGAAGAGAGAGGTTTTTATGCGTGTGTAAGTGTGAGTTATCATGATACGAATATGTGTTTGCATTGTGTGATGTCTTCAGAAACAACACCAAAAGGCGACGAGTACCTGCGGATGATCAAGGAGCGGCTGGATGTGGCGGTCAATCAGTGCATTCAGGCTGCCGGACATGAGTTTGAACCTGGCAAGCAGAAACAACTACTAAGGGTCAGTAAACTGAGGATATGTTATAATGATTTCTGTCAGGTGTGAGGGAGAGTTGTAACATGTTCTTGTATTTTATGTCTATTTTTTTTTGTGGCCTGATACAATGTTAGGTGTCTTCAATGTGCAGTCTGTAGTCTTGTGAACATAGTATATTACAAACATTCATTCTATCTGTGACAATACCTTGTCGGAATCGACTCGACATAGCAGACGATGTTTATACAGATGGCGCTATGTGTAACTTTTCCTGGACATGCGCAGAGCGCCATAACAACTAACATTCTTCCTCTCAACTGTAAACAGTCCAGTTATGATGCATGGTGGCAGCGTGTGGCTATGACTTAGGCTATGAAAATGGCATTCAAACCTCCTGACAAGTTTGACTTTACAAAACCTCGTGGTTGGCCTGCTTGGAAGCAGAGGTTTTGCAGGTATCGTGAAGCATCAGAACTTCACAAAGAAGACAAGAAGGTTCAGGTTCAGTTTATTCGACTTTCATGGATCTGGATAATAACTCGACACTTGAGCAAGTCATAGGATGTTTTAATGAACACTTTGTTCCCAGAGTGAATATTGTGCATGAGAGAGCCTTGTTCTATTCACGAAATCAACGTGCTGATGAGAACATTGAAACGTAGGTCAGAAAACTGTATGAACTTTCTGAGAGTGCTAATTTTGCAAACAAAGATCAGGGATAGGCATGTTCTTGGTGTACGGGATACAGAACTCTCAGAAAAGTTGCAGTTACAATGTGACTTCCGTTGGAGGATGCTATACAACAAGCACGCCAGTCTGAGTTGGTTAAACTGCACTTAACTCTCTTGTCAATCGGGCGCCCGCTAGCGTCCAACTGGAAATCACACAGCCAAAATGCTGAGCACCTGCCAGCACCCGGTAAAACACGTGGCAACAATGGGCGCCGCCATGTTTCTCGTAGAAATGGAAGTCTCGCGAGAACGTGATTTCCTTCTTCCTGTAGCCATTTTCTACTGTCTGCAAAAAACCGCGAGTCGATGCGTGCCGTGGTTCTCGAGTTACGAATTTTTAAAGTTTTGAAGTCGAAATGCAGTTTTTTTTTCACCATGGCTTACCTTGATTTCTGCCGTTCTATAATGAGATTTAGTGATGGAGATACTGTGATTTGTAGAATTTACGGCATAAGACTAATTGAAAAATGCTGGGTGATGAAGCTTAGAGTGACCTAGATTTCGACTGGGATGAGGTTCAAGGTATGATGAGCAACGATTCGGAAGAAAGTTCTGAAGAAGAAGATTTTTTTTTTTTCCCCCCGAGTAAATGGCTCATGTGACATTCTTCAAACTTACGATATAGCAACATATATATTCATAGGAATTTAAAAAATAATTTTCGTTTCATTCTTTCCTTTCCTCTCTTTTAAATTATTTTTTTAATTGAGTAACCATGTTCAAATTACGGAGTTACCTATCTTGCCGATGGTTTTCGGTGTTACTAAGCTCGGATAAGTGCATACTGAAGAGGGTTAATGAGCAAAGACATGTTACTGGTGCTGCCCTTGATTCAGTCAAGCATAGCTCTGCAGGATCTTCTCATCATAGAGGAGGCTACACTCGTGGTCGAGGAGGAAATTCAGCAAGTAAACCTCTTGGTACTCACTTTGATAAGAAGCATTTCAAAACATGCTGCAACTGCGGATTTCAACATGCAAAAGACATGTGCCCAACAAAAAGGAAGCAGTGTTGAAGTTGCAGCAAATATAACCACTTTCAGAAAGTCTGCCGTTCATCCAGAGTCAGCCAAGTTCATGAAGTTCAAGAGAATTTCTCCAGAAGTGAACTGAAGCCTTCCACACATTTTCTTGGAAGCATTGACAAGAAGAATGAAGAACCGCCATGGCGTACAAACATCATGATTAATGGACGTTCCATTAATTTTGAAACTGGTGCCGATGTGACCGTCATTTCAAAGAAAATATATGACAGTTTACATCCCAAGCCAAAGTTGAAAAAGTCAAAAAAGCTATTTTGCAAAGTCCAGGAGGCCATCTGCAACATCAAGGAATGTTCATAGCCCAGGTGAACAAGAATGATGACAAGACTGTTGCCTTTTGAGTCTTCAACCTTGACAACAGCTGCAATAATCTCCTCAGAAGAGATGCAGCATTACGTCTGGGATTTGTCAAAAGACTTGATGATCTGAACGATCTGGCTTTTGGAGAAATTGGAGATCCAGTCCAGTGTGATCCAATCAAGATCAGTTTAGAGGAGAGACTATTCCCTATCACATCACCGCTGCAAGAAGAATACCACTCCCTCTTATGCCAAAAGTTGAAGCAGAACTCAACGAATGGAGGAAGATGGGGTAATTGAACGTGTCACTGAACCTACCGACTGGTGCGCCCCAATGGTGCCAGTCTTGAAGAAGGGAGGCGGAGTGCGTATTTGTGTGGATTTAAAGAAACTGAACAGGGTTGTGAAGCAAGAATGCTACGTTCTACTAACACTGGAAGATACCATGCACAATCTAAAAGGATCAGTGGTCTTTACAAAACTGGATGTGATGTCTGGTTTCTGGCAGCTTCCTCTTGATAATGAAACTGCAACACTCACAACGTTCATGACACCGTTTGAAAGATACTTCTTCCGTTGTCTTCCGTTTGGAATTTCATTGGCTCCGGAAGTGTTCCAGCGAACAGTGGAAAGCATCCTGGGTGACATTGATGGAGTCGAATGTTACATGGATGATTTCCTCATTCATGCAGAGACTATGGAGGAACATGATCAGCGTCTCAACACTGTACTTCAGCACTTGTCAGAAGTGAGATTGAAGCTGAACAAAGAAAAATGTGAATTTAGCAAGACTGAAATCAGCTTCCTAGGCCACGTCTTCAGCAAGGATGGGATCAGGCCAGATCCATCAAAGCTTGAAGTGATCCATAACATGAATGATCCGACAGATCTTACAGAATTGAGAAGGTGGCTAGGAATGGTTAACTACCTTGGCAGATTTCTCCCAAACCTGTCAACAATCTGAAACCAGTGAATGATCTTCTCTGCAAAGACACTCCACGGATATTGGACAGACCACAGCAGATGCAGTCAAGAAAGTAAAGGAGTTACTTTCTGAGACACCAACTCTTGCATTCTATGATGACACAAAACCAACTGTCATCAGCGCTGATGCAAGCAGTTACGGACTTTGAGGGGTATTGCTCCAAGACAATGATGGAGAACTGAAGTAAATCGCATATTGCTCTTGTGCCCTTACTGATGCAGAGAGAAAGGATATGCTCAGATTGAAAGAATGTTTAGCAATGGTTTGGGCATGTGAGAAGTTTGAACGTTACCTGGTAGGCCTTAAAACTTTCACAGCCTTCACTGACCACAGGCTGCTTGTCTCACTGGTGAACTCCAAAGACTTGCAGAAACACCCCTGAGATGCCAGCGACTCCTTATGCGTCTGATGGGCTACAATGTCAGAGCAGAATACACACACCAAAAAGATGGTTGTGGCCGATACATTATCCAGAAATCCTGTGTCAACAGAGAACAGCCTTGACCTGCAAGAAGACATCCAGAGCTACATTGATGAAATTGCTTCATCTTGGCCTGCATCTGACACCAAGATCAGTCAAATCAAGGAGACAACACAGCATGATTCTAGCCTGAAAGCAGCAATGATCTATACTCAGAATGGCTGGCCAAAGTACAAGAAACTTGTATCACTTGAAGCCAGAGACTTTTTCACCCATCCGGCAAGAACTCGGTGTTCATGATGGACTCCTACTGAGAGGAGACAAGATAGTCATCCCTTCATCCATGAGAACAGAAATACTGACCAGGATCCATGAAGGACACTTGGGCGTATCTAAATGCCGCGAGCGAGCGAACCAGGCAGTGTGGTGGCCAGGCATGAGCAGGGACATTGAAGATGCCGTCTCAAAATGTCAACATTGCCTTGAAAACCGCCCATAGCAGCCCCATGAACCACTTTTGCCATCAACTCTGCCAACCCATCCCTTTGAGAGGATTGGAATGGACCTCTGTGAGTTTAAAGGAGACTACTATCTGGTCTGTGTGGACTATTATTCCAGGTACATTGACATTGCTTGTCTGCAGAACATCACAGCATATTCAGTGATCAGCAAACTGAAAAACATTTTTGCTCACCATGGGATTCCCGAAATTATCATCTCTGATAATGGGAAACAGTTCTCATCATCAGAATTCAAGAAATTTGCAACTGACTGGAACTTTTCCCATGTGACCAGCAGCCCACATTTCCAGCAAGCTAATGGGGCAGTTGAACGTGCTGTGAAGACAGCCAAACAGATTCTTCGACAAGAAGATGTGTTTCTGGCCTTGCTGACCTATCGCTCTACACCCAGTCCAGAGCTGGGAGCAAGCCCAGCAGAACTGGCCTTTCAACGACGCCTGAGGACGAATCTTCCATCTATGCCTGGAACTCTGTTTCCTGGAAAAGTTGACCATTAGCTAGTGCGGAAATATAATGCAGCAATGAAGCAGAAACAGAACAGAAACTATGACAGTCGTCATGGTGTTCGTTCTTTACCTGAGCTTCATCCTGGAGACCCTGTGCTAATCAAAACAGATGGGGAGAGAAAGGATGGAAACAACCTGGTGTGGTGAAGGAGAAATGCACCCCAAGATCTTATATCATCCAGAGAGCTACTGGTGAGGTGAAGCACTGTGCCTTCAGACAGCTGCTCCAACTCCAACACCAACTCCTCAGCCTGGTTCTACTGATACTGCCGAGTCTACATCTAGTGCTGAAGAGGGCAACCCTGTACCTACTTCCCCAGCATGCGAGACTACTCCAGCTGTTACACCACACACCTGTAACCCTGATCACACATTCCGTACACATAGTGGCAGGTGTTTGCAAAAACCTGCACATTTCCAACAAGACTAGAAATCTCCCATGCGACCTGGTGCTGGTGGTTTTGTTACTTTGTGTCGATGATTTCACCAGTCAGGTCCAAACCAAACAGTTTTGTGTTGATGGACAGACATGCTAGAAAATTATTTGGAAAATGAAAAATGTAGAAGTGTGTTTTATTCAACGTTTAAAGAAAACGTTTGTGCCGATTAACATTATCAAAAGAATAGTTCTTTTCCAGAGAAAGGGGGATGTGACAATACCTTGTCAGAATCGACTCGACATAGCAGACGATGTTTATACACATGGCGCTATGTGTAACTTTTCCTGGACATGCGCAGAGTGCCATAACAACTAACGTTCTTCCTCTCAACCATAAACAGTCCAGTTACAATGCGCTATCCAACTCATTCTTTGTACCCACTACACTGGAGATGTTCTGTGCCTCTGCACATGGTGAGAAGTGAGCAGTTATTGTTGCCAAGATTGGACAGGATACCAGCCGCCGTGGCGAAGTGGTTAGCGTCGCGGACTCCCAGCTGGGAGGTTGTGGGTTCGAATCCTATCAGAAGTCATGTGGGTTTTTCTGCCCCGACCGGCTCCTACCTAGAGTTGAGTTTGCTACGGGCTCAGTTGGGAAGACTGGGACCACACAGTCGAGTTTCATCCACTTAATGGATGCGTTTCTGAGAGTGTTGCTCTCAAATTTCCTGACCAACACTGCAGGTGTCTGTCTGTATCTCTCAGGCCTGGTTGACGCCGGGATATATTATGAATTTAGAAAGGAAGCGTAGAGTACAGCCCTGTCATGTAGTCTCAGACCGAAATGGAAATCCGTAGCATCATCTTAATCATCCTCATTCTCATCGATCAGCATTTAAAAGTCTCAAATTCTGTGGCCCTTCATGCCCTGCTCTCATGGTGACCTCAATTTCGATGTCCTCTCCACGTCTGTGGCCTTGGTTTGGTTCCTTCCGGGTCACCGGTATCGGCGAGTCCATGGGGGCTGTCGTTGGATGGACGTGGTGGCGCCCTCCGGAGGGAGAGCTCGCTCACGCCGGCTCCGCGACTAAACAATTATTGTCGTCAGTAGGGGGCTTAGTAGGTGGGTGTCCTGTGTATGTTAGATCAGAACAGACGCCACTGAACACCACCGAAGTGACTCGGCAGCAGTGCAGTGTCTCCTCCGGTGGGTTGCCTCTTAATGACTTGACATTGACTGCTCCCTGTGGATTGCCGGTGCCGGAGCTGTGGCGGGGCCGACCGGGCTGTGGCTGTGGACGGGGTGTCGGAATGAGCGGCGTGGGTGCACTGCCTCTGAGGTGGCGCAGAGGTTGCGACAGCAAAAAAAAAAAAAAAAAAAAAAAAATTGGACAGGATTCTGATAATGATATAAAGAAAGTACTTCTGAAAACTCAAGATCAAACCAAAGATCTGTGGCTGGGCCAAAGAAAAGAATGAATTCTTTTTATATTAGAATTGTCAAAATAATTTGAATTTATGAAGTGCAAGTTTGAAAAAAAATGCATCCTATAATCAGTGTCATAGCAGTATTCAATCAAACTGTGTACTTGAATTAGTTTTTAAAATTTACAAAACACAAATGAACATACAAAAATAGGTTCAAAGTAATGCTTATTTGACACAATATGAGACAGACATGTGTGTTGTCAACAATTTTCTTTGTAAATATTACAAACACCATTTTGGATGTGCAATAAATGTCTGTTGATTGTAACATCTAAAGACTATTTGTCAAAAATTCACTTCTGTTTCCTGTTGTTTGAATAAGCATTACTTTGTGCCTAATTTGGTGAATTCATTTTTATTTTGTCTTGTGTTCAGTAATGCTGCAGTCTATTTCATTCTGTGTTGACTGGCACAAACAGGTGTGAATAATCTCATCTGTTTATAGCTTCGCTCAGGCAGCTATGTTGAGCCATACTTTTGAATACAGGTCAGAGTTAACTTCTTTATTTGTCCATTTTAATACCATTGTTTCCATTGGTCATACTTTTCAATAGCTAGTTTCCTTCTTTCCTTTTGCCTTTTAATTCCTCATGTTAGGTTTAGCACTGCTGTTAGCAGTAACAGGGGCAAGTGGTGTTGTCATTGTTACCAGTATGAATTTCATTACAGACTGTGACATGATGCTTTGTGATGTAAGGTTCCCTGGTCAATGTTTGAGAAAAAATATTCCCGTGAAGTATGAAAATTATGCTAGATGTCTGTCTTCATTGGAGAACACAGTCTTAGTTTCCTGTTACCCCTGCATCATCTGGTGCATGAAGCTCCCAAACTGCGACACTGATTTCCATCCTGTCTCTGCAGAACTCAGTCTTTCTGTGTCTCTGTTGAAAGATCGTGTCAAAATTTGTTTGTTAGAGCGTTGTGCTGAGTTATGTATGATACAAGCTATAGAAATAGTAAAAAATATGGGAAGAGGGATGTGTGTGTGTGTGTGTGGGTGTGTGTGTGTGAAAGGGGTGATACTAACACAGGGGCAGATTAGTAGTGGTCTGTTGTGTGTTGCAGTGAGCAAAAATAGGATGAAGGGCACATTCAGTTGCTCATGCAAGATACTGCATTTCATAAAATCAGTCATTGTTACTGTTAATGAACAGATGTATATGCAGACACATATTTAGGTAAAGGTCCCTCAACATTGGTAAAATGATTTTGCAGGTGAATGCTAGCAAACATCAGTCAATAGATGTGTATCTCTAGTGTGTTTCAGTCGGTCTGTACATGTACGCCTGTGTCTGTGTCATATGTGTATGTCTGATTACTTTTTTTCTCTCTTTTTCAAAGCTTTTTTTTTTTTACTGTTACACATTCTGTGCCTCCTCAATGGCGATGCACCATGCCATTCATTCCGACCTGCCCATCCACAGCCCAGCCTGGCACTGGCAATCCACAGGAAGCAGTCAGAGTCAAGTCGTCAAGATGCAACCCACTGGAGAAGATGCTGCATTGCTGCTGAAGCACTTCAATGGTGTTCAGTGGTGCCTGTTCTGATCCAACATATGCAGGACACTGTCTACTAATCCCCTATGAATTTCGATACTGGTGACCCTGATGGAATCAAACTAAGGCCATAGACATGGAGAGGACATTGAAACTGAGGTTACCATGAGAGCAGGGCATGAAGGAGCACAGAACTTGAGACTTTTTGTTTTTAATGGTGATCGATGAGAATGATGAAGATAATGCTGCAGATTTCCATTCCGATTTGAGACTGCATGACAGGGCTTTCGTAATAATTAATATATCCCGGCATCAGCTTGGCCCAAGAGATACAGACACCTGCAGTGTTGGTCAGGAAATTTGAGCACGACTCTTAAGATGTTACAAACAACATTTTTCATGTGGATGTAATTCAGCTGTGTGGTCCCAGTCTTCTCATCTGAGCCTGTAGCATATTCAACTCTGAATAGGATTGGTCAGGGCAGAAACAATCCCAAACGGCTCTGATGGAAATGGATCTCACAACCTTCCAGGAGTCAGCGACACTTACCACTTTGCTATGGTGACATTTTTTTCAAAAAGTTTCGTTAACTTAATGCATTCCTACTTTGCAGGCAGCATCATTCGGCAAGTGTTTTCTGACAGACTTCAGACCCGAGGCCTTTGTGGACATGTGCCAGATGCTGCGCGTGTTGAACCAAGTGCGCCATCACACTGTGGGCATTCCCCTCACCTATACACAGTATCCTTGTACATTAGCTGCTATACCCTGTCAAACTGCAGTAGCCTGTGGCCAGTATGTGAGTTCTGGCTAGTGATGTACTAAGACAGCCCTCCGGCATGTCATCTGCTTCAGCCAGTCCGTGGCTTTTCCACAGTTAGCACTGAATAACTCATACGACTATTCAGTGTTTGGATCACCCGAAAACGTACTTTTCATTTTACATCACTGCTCTCTTCCATGCAGACATATGCATGCACATGTGTGTGGATGGAATCAGGTCATGCATTTTGGTATTTAAGTATGGACATTAGTTGCTGGAGTGTGTTGGGGGAAAAAAATTTAAGGATTTCTTCAATAAAAAAAAAAGGTGCATGGTAGACAAAGTTTGTTCTAAGTGATGGGCCCAAACACAAAGGAAAGGTGGCTGTTCTTTTTTTATCACTTCTGCATCAGGATTGGATAAAATGTGGGTATCCAGGGAGGAATGTAAAGAACAAAATAATGTGTACATTCAGAGTACCCCAAAGTGATCATGTAGAGCAGAATCATGTCATTATATGGTAGCAGATTAGAGGTTAATTTGCATTCTACTCTTTGTCTCACTCAGTCACTGTCCACACCTTTGTTGACCTGTGTTAGGCATTTCCTATGTCGTAACATGTGCGGCACCTTGTTTTGAGCATTCTCTTCACGTACACACGACCAGAGTGGTCATGAACATGAACATCTTTGCTCTTGAAATGTATGCACAGATAATAGACAGTATCAGATCAAATTTAATTGAAAACTTTTTCTGTTGTAACTCTGTGAAGAGACATTGGGGCATAGCACTGAACGGCTGTTGACAGGGTTCCTCCAAAAGTTGGAAAGAGAGGAGGTTAGTTACCATGAAGGACACAGACAATGGAGTACAGGACTAGAGACACAATGCATTTCGACCTCTTGGGGGTTAGTTACCATGAAGGACACAGACAATGGAGTACAGGACTAGACACAATGCATTTCGACCTCATGGGTCTTCTTCAGGCGTAAACAAATAACATTTAAGACAATGACAAGAAGAACATGTAGCCCACTTAGCTTGCTTCTCCTGTTCGTCTCCGGATCAAAAGTGGCTGCCAGACAGAAACGAGGGGATTATGGGAGAGGAAGTATTAGAGGGCTTGGGGGGGGGGGGGGAAGGGGAAAAAAAAAAAAGAAGGGGAGGGTGTGTGAAACGGTGGTAAATAAAATAAAGTAAATAATTTTTAAAGAAAATAAAAGTGAAATAAAAAAAAAAAAAGATTATTGTAATAAACAGTAAACAAGTAGGATAACTTTTGCTCCCATACTCTGTTACTCTGTGTTAGGTTTTTCTTGGGAGCAAAAGTTACCCCACTTGTTTACTGTTTATTGTTTACTGTTCCCTGCCTCACTTCCTTCTCAATTTAATTATAGTTATAATAAAAAAAAGATGATAACTAAATAAGTAAATAAATAAAATTAAGTTAAAAAATATGTAAAAAATAATACATAAATAAACAAACAAAAATAATGAGTGAATGAATAAAATGAAATGAATGAATAAATAAATAATAAATAAATACAAATAAATAAATAAAATAAAATTTAAAATAAAATAAAGTAAATGGAGGGTGGCTGCAACTATTGTAGGCAGTGGGTAGTGGGGGTTATGTGGTGGTGGTGTGTGTGTGTATGTGTGTGTGTGTTGATGAAAGATTATGCAGACTGGTGTGGAAGTGGTGGGTATGTATATTTGTGTTACTGTTGGACGTTGATGCCTTGGGGCTGTAGTGTGCCCAGTTTGGCAATGAAATAAGTCTCTCTTGATGTACAGCTGTCACTCTGTGATTACCAGAATGCCAAGACTTTCACGGGATTGATGTTGTGTTGGGGGTGGTTGAAGTGTTGGGCAACAGATTTGGGTTGGGGGTGGCAGATGTCAGCCAGGTGTTCAGAGATGCATGTCTCCAGTGTGCAGGATGTTTCACCTATGCAAATCTTGCCACACAGCTTGCAGTGGACAGCGTCTACAATGTTGCGGCTCTGGCAGGAGAATTTGTGCTTAATAGTGAAGGAGTCCTTGGGGCCATGTAGGATGTTGACTGGTGTAGTGAAGGGGCAGATTTTGCTAATAGGTTTTGAGCAGGGGTGAGTACCTGGAGGTGTAGGTGTGGAGATTCTGTTAAAAACACAGTTTCAGAAAATCAAATCAGCATCCCATCTCAACTTTCTTAAACAATGCCTGTAACTACGCATCATTCCTCTTGGATTCTTACTTTCCCACACCCCCATCCACCTCCATAACTCCACTCTCATCACTACAACCACAAAGATTCTCTTCCAACCCAGCCGTAAACTCATACACATACAAAAACACTCAATTCAACCATGAAATCTCTCTCCAACCTTCTCCAACATTTCAAACAACAAACCACAATTATCATGCCCATAACCTCTGCCTCCAAACTCAGACAGCTCATCCACACACATAACCAACTCATTCACAACCACTGCAATCAGACCAAATAAGACAAACTATTACAATTACAACACAAACACACAACAATTCACCCTGACAGCTGCCTCCCTAAACCACAATCCTGACCCCACTACCACATCTGATCATCACCACCACCGTGTCCACTGCATCCCTGAGAATCTTCCCCTCTCTGATAATGAAAGATCAGTTTTGGCAAAAGGATTGAAATTCATCCCTACTCAGCCCACCACCAATAGATACCAGAACCACCTTGATGTGGAAGGATTCTTTAGGAACCTTTGCTGGATGGTGACACTCGAAAACATACCCAGGCCCTACCAACACAAAACTCGTGACTTTCACTCAGCTGTTTCAAATCCCAGTGCTCCGCCAACCACCTTCCAAACAAATCCAGCGAAGTTGAATTCTACATAAAAAAAATGCAAAAAAGACATCAGGCAAATCAAATCCGAAGTTGTCTGACACTGTAACCTTACACAAGACCAACAGAAAGCCCTGAAATCATTAAGAGAATGACAGGATGTAGTCAACAAGCCAGCAGACAAGGATGGTGCAGTTGTGGTCTGGGACAAACAATTGTATATAACAGAAACTCAAAAACAACTGTTGAACACAAATTTCTACATACCACTCACAACATCACCCCTCCCACCACATCAGAAACTCATCGCAAACTCAAAGAAGTAAAATTCAACAACCTACCAACCCACAGCCAAACTCCTGATCATGACAGACACTAAACAGCCCACCTACTTGCTTCCCAAAACACACAAACAAACACACCTGGCAGATCCATTGTCTCTGCTTGCAGCTGCCCCATCGAACGCATTTCACAGTACTTAGACTTTCTCCTTCAACCCATAGTACAGAGCTTCCCCACACACCTCAAAGACACAACCCATACACTCAACATGATCAGTTCATGCAATGCAGACCCCACTTTTCAACCCAGCCTCCTCTTCACCCTTACATGGTGTCACTCTACACGTCTATCCCCTGTGCTGATGGACTGAAGGCTCTCACAATCTTCCTTGACAAATGGCCCAACACCCTCCCGCCACTACACTGGTCAGACTTGCAGAATCAGTCCTCACCCTCAGCACCTTCCAGTTCAACAATCACATGTTTTCACAAATTAGTGGTGTTGCTATGGTCACCAAAATGGGATCATCCTATGTTTGCCTCTTCATGAGACACTTGGAACACCACCTACTAACCACATCACAGGGCCCACACCAGAATTATACAAAAGGTACATTGATGATGGACTGGGAACCACATCCATGCCCAAACAAGATCTCCTCAACTTTCTCAACTTTGCCCAGACCTTCCATCCATTCATCCAACTAACCTACACCATTTTACAGTCAGTCAACTTCCTGGACATCACCATCTCCCTCGAAAATGGCCTACTCAAAACTGCCGTTTTCTACAAACCCGCTGATGCACATGCATGCCTAGACTACACATCCTCCCACCACACCTACACACCAAAGACAGCATTCCATAGTCACAATTTCTCTGTCTTTGCAGACTTTGCTCCAGCAGAGAAGACTTCCATAATTATACAAGCAGCCAAAATGTCAGAATTTTTCACAAACTGTGGATACACCAGTTCCATCATCAACGAAGCTCTCAGCTGCGCCACAGCCATATCCAGAACATCTGCTCTGGAAACCCAGCATTCAAAGGAGACAGACAGACCCACCGCCTGCCTCCTCTTCCACCCACACACCCTCCCCCATTTGCAGGATTCTCAAATTCAATTGGCACATTGTACAAAACCACAAACCTGCCTTCCATACCAGACCAATGATCACGTTCGAACGTGATAAAAACCTAGAAGATCTTCTCGTGTGGTCCAAATTGAACAGAATCTCCACACCTGCACCTCCAGGTACTCACCCCTGGTAGCAAACCAGTTTGCTCTAGCATGATCAGATAAGTGGTTTCTTGTTCTCCATTTATGCTACTTGTTTTTGCCTGAAGAAGACCAAGAGGTCAAAATGCATTGTGTCTTGTCCCGTACCTTGTTTGTCTATGTCCTTGACGGTAACTTACCCCTTCTCTTTCTAAATTTTGCTTCATTTTCTGCCCACAGTCACTCTGTTACAATAAGAATTAGGCCAGGAATTGGTGAAAAGTCAGGACAACATAGGAACTTTTTCAATGTATTGAAAGTCATAGCCAGTAATATTTGAGCCAGAAATCTCAGAAAAGTCTGAGAACTAGCTCATATGCTGAAGAAGGGCGACAGAGTGCAGAAAAAGAACAAGTTTCTGAGTCATGGTCATGATTATGAAAAGTCGTGGTTCTTAAGTCTGAAAATTAAAGATTATTTCTGCAAGAAAATACAGAAATAATTGGTAAGAAACTCTTGGATTCTTCTCAGACTGTGATGTCAGTGACAGCATCAAAATACAAAAATAATTGGTAAGAAACTCTTGGATTCATCTCAGACTGGGCTGTCAGGGACAGCATCAAAATACAGAAATAATTGGTAAGAAACTCTTGGATTCTTCTCAGACTGGGCTGTCAGGGACAGCATCCACTGCTTGCAGATATTTGGGAATGTCTAGTTGAAAAGGACATGAAAAGGTCTTGAGAATGTTGCAATCTTAACGGTGACTTAAGACTGGAGCACCTGTCTACCCCCGTGTTGATTGACCGTCTGGTGCTTCGCAAACTGTTTGGTCTGGCCATTCTGCTGTGTCAGTACCTCAAATCAATGACCAGGATGGCCAGAACAGAATCCTCGCCCACTGGGCCCGCTATAAGGTAACACAGCATTGTTTGTCTTGGTTAGTTTTTTTTGTTTTATGACTGTGATTAGTCCATCCATATATTGTGTGTTGATGAGTGCTTTATATTATTCAGTATGTTAATATGTGTGTGTTGGATCAGCTTTAAGTGTGCCTCTTCCCCCTGGATTGGCTTAAAGTGCCCCTCCTTCCCTCCCCCCCCCTCCCAAACACATGCATCTCCCTCCCCACCTTCCTCCCATTCCTTTTCCTCCATACCTTGTGGCCAGAACTTAAATGAAATGTTTTGAAGCCTGAGTTTGTCAAGTTTGGAGTATTTTGGATTGTAAAGGGGTTGGTCCTGGTTTGAGATGTATTTTCTTTTGCCTTTCTTCTTCCTCCACTCTCCATGCTCTTAGTGGCGTTATTCCCTTACTACTCATCCTGACTTCCCCCATGCACAGCCGCCCCCATGTTCATCAAGTCAACAATCCACAGGAATCCATCGGTCAGGCCACCATGAGACCCCCCCCCTCCCCCCCCCCAAACCAAGGGAGGCCCTGTATGGTAGCTGAGCCTCTGGTGCCCAACTGTAACTCATTATAATCTGGCATTCACAAGGCACAGCTGGCTAAGCCTGATGATGATGATGATGATGACCATTTGGTCACAAAGGCAGGTTGAGTGTTCCCCACTGCAGTAGAACAGCTAACCCAGCAAAAACAGTGCTGCAAGGCACAGTGAGGAGGAAGAGCTAGAAGTGGTCTGAGGACAGCATTAGGCAGTAGACAGGCATGGCTTTCACAAGCCCTCAGAGGGCCATGGAGAACTGGCTACAGGTGGAGAAATACTGTATGTAAGTCATCATAGTGCCCCTACAATCCCACCCAGGGTTATAAGCTTTTTTGGATGGGGAAAACAAGACAGTGCATCCCAGAACTGTGTTTGAATAGCTGGGATCTACGTTTGTGGGAGTGTGGTGTTGTTATCTCATTCCTTCTCTGTTAATCATTAACCTATTTTGCATGTTTTCAGGTCCAGCAAAAACATGTAGAAGAGGAACAGCTGGCAAGAGTTATCTCCCAGAAACTGCTGGAGCGTCCAGGGGTCATGTTCTCAGAGATCGCTTCCCAGGCTCTGGAACATGGTCGTAAACAGTTGGCAGTCAAGGTCAGATTGGGTAGATGGTATGTGTTGGGAAAAATATCAGTCTGCCAGTACTGCTCCAAGAAATAAAAAAGCAAAACTAATGATGGTGATAATGAGAAAGATAAAAACTACAATGACAGTAATAGAAACGGTCATAGTGAAAAATAAAGCTATATAGAGATTGATTTATAATTAACCCCTTGAGTGCCACACCCTTTCTATGCTTAGGTGTAACTATTTTGCCAGGGTTACTAGTCATGGAGGTCAATAATCAAAAATAGATTCTAGCATCCAAACTACTGAAAGAAAGTACATATAAGGCATACTTTTTTGAAAGAAAAATGCAATTATGACATTTTCACATGAACTTGATATTTTTGCTGGCAGTATATTTGGAATGAAATCGAATGTAATTTGGAAGGACTTGGAATAATTTCTTTATGAGAATTATCTTACATTTCACCTACACCCCCTCTCTTACTAGTGGTGGAAGGAGCAACTTTCCGGTACTAGTCATCAAAGAAATTTTTATTTGTTCCAGGTATTGGTAAAATACGGAAGACTGGCTCTGAGATAATTTTTCTTAGGCCTGTACTATTAATTACAAGTACTTATAGCTCCGAGATACAGAATTGAAGAGAGAAGTTCAAACATTCAACATTCGATTGAACAACAGGGAACTGACACAAGTTAAGTGCACTTTCACACATCAACTTTTTATTACTTATACATAGATAAGAAATGGCGTGACACTTCCATAGGCTGTGTTTCAGTTCTCATTGGACTACCACAATGAGGGGTCCTTCCTCACTCCTACTTTACTCGCTGGCACTCTGTGCAGCAAGCTTAAGTTGGCATACAGGGGTTCTGTCTAAGTTACACTGAATGTATATGGTTATTATACATCCACCCCACTTGCGAATACCCAGTATTGTAGCCAGGATGGTACTCATAGACAGGTTCTCACTGTTTCATCATAAAATGAGGGTAAGGGTCTGATGGGTTTGAGTCCAGGTGGTAAGCAAACTTAGCTTTGCTTCGGAGAAGACAGTTGTTCTCTCCTGTGGCTGGTGACTGCCCCACTGGTGTAGATTGTTGTCTGGTGTCGCCCGGTTTCCGGCGAAGTCCCAGCTTCTGGTCAGTCGCAGTGTGTAGCGTGACCAGGATCCCAGTTTTTTCCTGGGAATGAACAGGGAACGACTTGAGATCAAGGAGTTACCAAGAGTTTCCTAGGTCTTCTCTGTCCCTTTGTCTTCTCTGCTCGTGTCTACAGGCAGTCCTGAGGGGTCAGTGCAATTGCGCCTGTGTGTGTCTGCTATATGAACCTCTTGCTTGCCGAATCAAATTTCGACAAACTGTCATTTACCGATCAGGGGGAGGGGGAGGGATTTAGTCTTGTAACCAATCACCTCGGAAATTGTTTGAACCTAATCGGCACGGGATAATTTATGCATCCGTATAGCTGGCCGTTGAGCCCCAGTTAATTTATGCGTCCGCATAGGTGTCTGCGAGGACGGGGACGGGAAGGGATGAAAGGGGGGGGGGGGGAGGTGGTGGTGGTGGAGAGCGCGGCACATGCCTTTGTGTCGCGGGTAGAGAGGGGGGGGGGGGGGGGGGGGGTGAGACAGGCTATTGTTAGAACGCACACCCCATGCTGCGTAGTATCGCAGAGCATGGGGAGGGAGGGTTGAGAGAGGGGAAGGGAGGTAGAGAATGAACGGCGGCACGCATTTCCCGTGACGCAAGTTTTTTCCTGTGTCATAGATCGTGTCAGTCGGGCCTTTCGCACCATCCTAATCCAAGAAAGAAAGGGGGAAAGGAGGGGGTTGAGAGGGGAGAGTGGGCATAGATTTGAAATCTATTTTTTGGTTTGGTGTGTTTAGTGGGACTGAGGATGGTGTGGTCAAGCGTCACGTCACATAGGCCCCCGAAAAAAGATTCTCTCTCGAGAGAAGCTCCTGCTTGACAATCCATTCCGATCGTGGTCCATTGTGCTTTTGGCACTAGCTCTGGAGTCACCAAGACACCGATGGAGCTTCGGAATACATTACTGGGTTCCGGTTGGCTTGTGTCTGGATTGTCAGGCTGGCCTGGGGTTGAATCACCCCCTTGGCCTGATGACCAGTGTTGGCACATGGGGCAGGAATCGACATATTTCTTTATGTCCTCTGCCATCCCTGGCCAATAGTACTGCTTCATCACCCATTGCACTGTCTGCCCTACATCGATATGTCCTGGCGAACAGAGTGTATGTCCCACTTCCATCACTCGGGTCCGGTGTGGCGCCGGGACCACAAGTTGTGAATGATCTTTTATAAGCCTACGATACAAAAGACGTTCCGCCTAAAGAATTCACCCTTGCGAGTGGGGTGACGGGTGTGGCGCTGCCTCTGGAAGCATGCAGCTAATGTTGGGTCAGCTCGCTGAGCTGCTTTCATCTCCCTTTTTAGGAGGTTTGAATTGCTTTGGGGTCTTCACCTGCAGTGTGGATACAATGACAGGTTCAGATGGGGTTCCCGAGTGTGACATAATGGCCTCCAAGTAGGAGATCATGGATCGGATTGTCCATGACGGCTGCCTTGATCTGTCCCTTGATGTACCTACTGTCAACATAATTGTGGCAACAGGTAAGGTAACAGGTGGCAAAGTCAGGTCAGCCCCTTGTAAAGGCACTGTCTCCTCGGTGATAGCAGCTGGCTCCACAAGGGAAGCTCTTACTACTGCATCGTATGACAATCCTGTGTCATACAAACAGGAGGCAGGTTTGTTATTTACTAACACCTGCTCACTGATGGGGGGGTGCAGTGATGTTATGTACCATAGATGGTGTGTCACCGTTTTTGGGTGTAGACACTACCTGGTACGCAGCAATTGTTTGGAGTCTTGGTCCAAAGAAATTTCTGCACTCTGCAGTGTGTTGTGAGATGTCATTTTACAGTGCGTGCAGAAACGCTTCTGTGCACTGTTTTGACTCACAGGGACTGAGTTACCACTGTGTGGTTACCAGTTTGTTTCTCACTTTGTGGTGGTTTCCCACTTGGGGGTGGGTTTTGGTTTTGAGATTGCTGTGACTGTGGGGGGTTCGAATCCCAGTTTTGCCTGTCACGCATCTTTTTGTGTGCATTTGCTTCATCATGGGCGGCGGTGTACCTATCAGCTAGCTTGATCAGGTCAGCTAGTGAGGCAGCACCTTGTTCCGCTGTGAAAGTTTGCAGGTCAGTGGACATTGTGTCACGCAGCTGCTCGCAGAGGATGAGCTCAGTCAGACTATCAAAAGTCTGCTCTTGGTTTGACAGTGTCAACCATTTTTGGAGATAAGTTGTTAACCTATCTGCTAACTGGCCATAGGTTTCTCCCCTGCTACGCCGCGAGTTTCGAAATTTCTTTCGGTAGGCTTCAGCTGTCAGTTCATAACGGGGTGAGTAGGGCTTGTTTGAGAGCAGCATCATAATCAGTTACTTTTGTTTGGTGGTAACTTGGTATATACACATCATAAGCAACACCTCTAAGACCTTGTGCTAATTTGATGTTACGCTTTTCTGGGTCTAGGCCGAATTCATTGGCCAATCTTTCGAACCGGTCTAAGTATGTGTCAATACTTTCCGTGTTCTCATTAAAAGGATCCAAAGAAAATGACATTGCTGGAATTTGGATGGGAGGTTGTGAATTTTGACTGGCCGTATCTGAAGAGCTATCATTCTCGGAGGATTTGTCAATCTTTCTGAGCGCAAGTTCATGTTCTCTGGCCTTATGGCGTCTTCGATGGCCTTGTCAGATTCCTTTTCAAATTGTGTAATCACAAATGAGACT
>JADBJO010022785.1:0-27438 GCA_016801955.1 Conus betulinus
TCCAAAGCATTTGGTTCTACTTTTCAAGTCAAAGCGTGTCACTATTTATCCATTTCTCACTGGCCCACCATGATTCGTTGTAGCTTACTGCTATATGGCCAAATAGGAACTAAAATTTCATGAGGAAACAATTCTAAACTTCTGATAGTAACAAAACAAAAGCAAAACAGGAATTGAATAAAGACCAAACAGACTTTTTAATTCATCTGGACTTATTTTTACACTCACTGAAGTACATTTTCTGTATTTTATAATTTTTCATTGGTACCCGCTGCCCGTGGCGTAAGTGGGTTTAGCGTTGCAGACTCCCTCCCGGCTGGGAGGTCGTGGGTTCGAATCCCATCAGAAGTCATTGTGGGGTTTTTATGCCCCGACCTTGCGGCCTACCCAGAGTTTGAGTTCTGCCTGCGAGGCCTCAGTTGGGAAGACTGGACTACACAGTCGAGTTTCGTGTTCCACTTAATGGCTGCGTTTCTGAGAGTGGTTTACTCAAATTTCCTGACGCCAGCCCTGTCATGTGTCTCAGACCGAAATGGAAATCCGTAGCATCATCTTAATCATCCTCATCATTCATCGATCAGCATTAAAAAAAAAAAAAAAAAAAAGTCTCAAATTCTGTGGCCCTTCATGCCCTGCTCTCATGGGTGACCTCAGTTTCGATGTCCTCTCCACGTCCTGTGGCCTTGGTTTGGTTCCGTCTGGGTCAACCGGTATCGGCGAGTCCATGGGGGACTGTCGTTGGACGGACGTGGTGTGCGCCCTCCGGAGGGAGAGCTCACTCACGCCGGCTCCGCGACTAAGCAATTATAGTCGTCAGTAGGGGGCTTAGTAGGTGGTGTCCTGCGTATGTTAGATCAGAACAGGCGCCACTGAACACCACTGAAGTGACTCGGCAGCAGTGCAGTGTCTCCTCCGGTGGGTTGCCCTCTTGACGGACTTGACATTGACTGCTCCCTGTGGATTGGCCGGTGCCGGGGCTGCGGCGGGCCGGACTGGGCTGTGGCTGTGGACGGGGTGTCGGAATGATCGGCGTGGTGCATTGCCCTCTGAGGTGGCGCAGAGGTTGGACAGCAAAAAAAAAAAAAAAAAAAAAGGAAAAAAAAAATTTTCATGGTGATGTGCTTGCATATGCTGAGCAGCTTATCTGAGAAATGTTTCCAAATTTTAGAGGCCTTTTCCACTTTTCCCCCTATTTAGAGAAAAGCCTTTACAATGCCAGAAATCAATTTTCCCCAATCTCTTCAAAGATTACATAAATCCTAACACGACAACATACACGCAACACACAGCAGCGCTTACATGATGAGCACCCATTCATGAAAGTTTGTGGGAAAACCAGGTATAATTTCTACAGCTGAATTCAGAGCAGAGCGGCAAAATTGCGAAAACTGGATTGTATCGCATTGTGTAGCACTTGTGAACTCACATAGACAGTCTGCGTCAGACCAGGGGCAGTAAAGGTGTTGTGGATTGTGTTGTGTATTGTGAACTAACGCAGACAGCCTACGTCAGTACCAGGTAACAGTGAAGGTGTTGTGGATTGTGTTTGTGTATTGTGAACTGCACAGGTAGTCTGCGTCAAACCAGGTGGCAGTGAAGGTGTTGTGGATTGTGGTTACTTGTTGTGTGTTGTGAACTCATGCTGACAGTCTGGCTTCAGACCAGGTGGCAGAGAAAGTGTTGTGTATTGTGCAGTACACAATGTGAACTCAAATAGTCTGCGTCCAGGTGGCACTGAAGATGTGGATTGTTTTTGTATTGTGTAGTATGAACTCAGACTCGGACAACTTGTGTCAGCCAAGGTGGCAGTGAAGGCGTCGTGGAATATTGTGGGGTGTATTGTGAGCACACAGAGATGGTATGCAGGTGTCATACCAGGTGGCAGTGAAGGGTGTTGTGGACTGTGTTGTGTAATGTGTACTCATGCAGACAGTATGCATCTGACCAGGTGGGCAGTGACACTGTTGTGAGTTGTGTTATGTAGATTGTGTACTCGCAACGCAGACCAGTATGCATCTGACCAGGTGGCATCAGTGGTGAAGGTGTTGTGGACTGTGTTTGTGTAGTGTGTACTCACGCAGACAGTATGCGTCTATGACCAGGTGGCAGTGAAGGTGTTGTGGACTGTGTTGTGTAGTGTGTACTCACGCAGACAGTATGCATCTGACCAGGTGGCAGTGAAGGTTAGACGTAAGGGACGGTTCGTGCAGCACCTGCATTCTATCGGCCAGCACACAGCGCTGGGGCACATCGCTCATCATCCTGCACATGAAAAAGTTAACATGGCTTCATCCTCTTGATACTTCTGTCACCAAAAGTTCATCTACTTCATGAACCAGAGTACATTGTGATGGCTTCAGGCTGTCCTGGTGCCCCGGAGGGAGGGTCCCTCATTTACCTTGTTACGATCTCTGACACAGGGAAAAGCCCATACAGTATCGTCATATAAAACTTTTCAGCTGTCCCAGCCTGCACTGATCCAAGACTTGTGAGCAGATCCGCAGACACAGAAGAGAGAGAGAATCTTAGGAGTTAAGAGGAGTCCTGTGACCACTACACCTTGCCAACACGCTGATTAGGCATGGCATGGTTTCAGATAACAATATTTCATACTATGTTTGGTACAAACTTTGTTTTAAAAGTAGAATACCAAAACGTTTTTGAGTTGCTAGTCGCAGGGGTCGTTTTTATTTTCCTGGAAAACAGCAGCTAAAGTGGAACAGGTATTATGTCAGAAAGCAAAAAAAAAAAAAATAAAAAAAAAATAATAATAATACATTAATGTTTATCGAGGCAAATTGAACCATAAACTGAATTTGCCAGATCCAATTTTCAGGAGCAAATGAAAACAGTGAAACCTTCCCATAAAGATCCTAGAATAAAAACAATTCCCCTTCAAAGATTTCTTGCTGACTCTAGGAAAAGTCCCAGTGAGGGTGAGGGAAGACACCAACAGACCACAGGGGAAGTGCTTTTGACACAAAGGGGAGGAGACTGCAATCCAGGATCCTCTCTCAAAAGCAACTAAACACCATGTCTGTGTGACTGTCTGTAGTTTGTGCTGGTTTCACTATCAGCGAAACAACAATAAGTGTCACTGTGGGATGTGTACAGTGGTTTGCTTGATAGTGGCATCTTTTTTACTAGTGGGCTCTACAGCCATGAAATATATATGGGCTAGGATACCCAATGGAGATGTTTCTATGGGGGGTTTTGTTGTGTTGCATCCAGTGTCCATCATACAAAGGCATTTGCAACGCAGAAGTTCTGTCGCTTGACATCTTTATGGAATGCTCTGTCTGTGCCAGCACCCTGCCCACATAGTACAGGCTTCAGAGGGTGGTGCAGGATTGGTCCTGGGTGGTTGGTTCTGCATTTGAGGACAGTACTCTCTGGGTCCCACTGCCACCTTTGAGAGTGACTTTTGCTTTCTACCTTTATCTACTGTCTTGGCCCCAAAGAAAGATTCCGTCCCTCCAAAAAACAAAAAAAAACCAAAACAAACAAAATCAAAAGTTCCCAAGGCCTACTGGCGGTAGGGGCAGCGCACTATCAGAGGTTCACCACATCAAAGACATGGCATAACAAGGGACAGCTCCCACCCCTCTCCTTCTGCCACCATTTACCTTCCCTGAAGTCAATCAGGTACCCATTCACTGCTGACTGGGTGGACAGAGATGATTTTCCAGCTGAGAAAATCCAACATTATGAGTGGTTCAAACTCACAACCATCAGTTCTGCAGGCAGACACTCTAACCAACTGACCAAAAGCCCCTCATGGGCCCCTCTAACCCACCACAAAAATTCCCCTGTGACTCTTGCCCTATAGAACTGTTATGATGTTGTTCAGCACAGCCCCAGCGGAAATTGTAACCCTTAAAAAACCAAAATATCTAAATTTCTATGATACACTTTGGCTTGGCTCATACTCTCTCCCTCTCTCTCTCTTCATTCGTTTCTTTTTCTAGTCACTGCTGTGTGCCGCTGTTGCTAGATATTACTCATGATATCCCTTTGCCAACAGGGCTTTATGCTAATGGTAATGAAATTGTGTCAGTGTCAGTATCAGTGCCTCTCTATCTCTCTCTCTCAATTACATTCTAACCTGTTGTCCTCCGTATGTAAATTTGTGCTATAAATATGATTTATGAGTTGATTATATATTTACTTATCTATGTTGTATTAAAGTGACCTTGAATGAATAAAGATGCTTTCTTTGGGGAAAAAACTTCCATGCAATACTCACAAGGAGGTCCTCATACAGGTTGGTGAAGTGAGTGTAGTGGACGATGCACTTCTCACACATGCGGAACGGTCGGGCGTGGCCCAGCAGGCAACGTGTGAAGTCGCCTCCCTGTTCAGCCAGGTGCTGCATGATGGAACGACAGGTATCCGTCAGGTTCCCCATGGGCACATCATCACTCAGCGACAGCAACACATCTGCCAGTGTCTCTGCTTGAGGCTCACTGCCAGAACAGAAGTTTAATCAGGAACAAATTCTCATTTACTTATCTGGATACACAACTCATTACAGACAAGTTTATCACTAAAGTTGGCATGAAAACAGATACAAGCAAATAAAATTATTTGAAACAAAAAGCAAATGGTTCATCAAGATTCAGAGCAGAGAGAGCCTATATACATTGAGAGCGGAGAGCCTATATATTTGTAATCTAACATGTGATTTAGTCATTTTTTATTTAATCTGGCAACTGCATTATGTAATTCCATTTTATTTTTATTACTTACAATGCTAGTTTCATAATGTATCAATGCCTGCATTAGCATTTAGATTCTCATCTTATGATAGCATGCCAGAGTATACTGAAGTACTGGTGTGCATGCGCACTCGCACATATGTGCGTGCACACACACACACACACACACACACACACACACACACACTCTCACTCTCACTCTCTTCATACATAAGGTTAGGATACTGGATAAAAAGAAAGAATGAATCATGAAGATGTCTTAAACTTAACAGCAAAAATCATGCAAAGTTCAGAACATGAAATGATGTATGACAGACATGCAAAACAACCTGTAGTGTATGACTGCAATAACTTAATAATTATTCACACCTGGTAATACAATTCAAAATCAGTAAACACAGCTGTTGATAAAACTATTTAGAGAATTTGACATGGCTGGCTGGCCGTCATATAAAACCAATATGTTTTTTTTTTGTTTTATGAGACTGCAACTCTCAACACTTGCCTGCTCTCTCTCTGTAAAGTCTCTCTCATTCATTCATTCATTCTCTTTCTCTCTCTTCTAATACATATATGTGTGGGGCATCACCATACATGGATTAGGTATTGGCCCAGTATTTATATACTGATGCAAACAATAGCAGTTTTCTCTTTTCACCTTGCACTAGTTAGTCTCAGTTTTGAGCACTGCATCTTACCTGCTGAAAAAACCAACTGCATATATACAGCAAATGGCAGCAGGTCAAAGGAGGGAGAAGAGAGGGAGGGTAAGGGGAGCTGGAGGGAACAGTGAGCGGTGGTGGACAAGGGAGGGGGATGGAGGGTATCTTGATATGCTTCAGCTGATTGCTGTACCAGCAACCATCTCAGCATTCAATGACACTATGCCAAATGGACCGAACTCAGTGATAATGTACCACAATCACTACTTAAAAACAAAAAAGAAAAAGAAAGAAAGAAGGAAAGAAAAAGAAATGTATTCTCGCAACTCCATGGTTTTCCTTCCCATGGGGGCTATTGCCATATCCCCCACTCCTGTCTGCAGAGTATTCAGGCCATCACCATTGCCAGATCCTGGCAGATGAAGGCAAATAAATGATATGCTAACACAGTCTTCCCCATCCCCTCTCACACTGTTTTATGTTTTGTTTGTTTTTTTGTTTTTTGGGGGTTCTTTTTTTCCACAGTACAGCAATCTGTCTTCTACTGATTTACTAGGATTGCTCCTACTTGGAACAAATTAACAAAGTAGCAAAAAAAACTGGAAAAAAAAAAAACAAAACATTTATCTATTTAAAGACCTGGAAAAAGAAAAAGGTAGTTATGGGCAAAAAGTTCAAAATGATGCATGACCATTGTCACAAAAAAATGAAAATGCGCAATCTATACTAAAAAAAAAAATCTCTAAAGAAAACATGAAAGACTACGGCATCTAAAAAGCCGCAAGGCTTATTACGCCCTCAAGTCAAGTCAAGTACTACTTGTAGTGTAAATACTGTCTCCCCGTTTGTGGCTGTTCACATCTCTCACTGTTCAAGCGGGAAAAAAGGGTCCGTGAAACATTTAATTTGTTCCCATGTAATATTTGTCTTTCGAAACCACAGAAGGAAGGATGGGGGGGCGGAATGAAATTAAGTGGATTGAAAATATTAAACTGAAAGCAAGGGTAAACATCGCAACACTTAAAAAACTTTACCTTTCCTTCGTGTTTGCCTGAATCGTTTTTTTTTTTTTTTAAAGCGCACCAATGGTTCGGAGGCATCAAAAGCTTGAAACTCAATTTTTTGCGACATGCGTCCCCACAGTAAATAGTACAGTAACAATCGCAATCAGAAAAACAGACACTTTTTATCATTATAGTTGACTGTAAGAGATTTCTGTAGAGCCTGATTTAACCCGGTCTGCCGATGTGGTTTGGGTCATGTGAATCCCCATGTGACCACAAACGGTACAATAATACACCACAAATGCATATACCCATAAAGAAAAAACTTTTTGTAAACTGAACATGTTCAAAGAGAAACCCTTCTTACATTGAGCAGCACCCAGCTATCAGTGAGAGAAACAGTCACCATTGATGGGCTAATGATTCTTCTGTAAATTTTTTTAGCTTTGTGCTGTGGTTTCAGTAGATCTAAACCTTAGGACCTGTCCCGGGTACAGCGAGCGCAGCTGCAGACATGGCCAGAGGACACAGTCCAGCACGGGAAAGGAAAAAAAAACAAAAAAAAAAAAAAAAAAAAAAAAGGGTGGGGGGGGCTCACCTAACGCCATACCAGCTCCCTTCCGCCTCCGAGTTCCCATCCCACCCCCCATCTGAATATGAGTAAGGGACGATGGGAGCATAAACATTCTGACACGAACGTATCAGGGTGTTGCAAGTCTAAAAAAATCTCTATCAGCGAACCAGTTCCAGTTCCTGCGGGGGTCTAGGGAAGGAAGGAGCTCTGTCTATATGGTGCTTCTTGCAGGAATTCATAAACACGTCTGTTATTCACAATCTTCTTCAAACAATGAAAAATGTTTTGAAAGGAATATTTCGGAATTAAAAGAGACCTGTCAAAAACGAAAAAAGATAGACTTGCGACTTCCGGCCCCACCCCTATTCAAATAAGTTGAAGAGAATGTAAATAAAGAAACAAGTTTGGCGAACAATGCCATAGTGGCTTATAAGCTCAGGACAACACTTTTCCGTGGAAACTGGTAAATTTTTAAAAAGTAATAATGAAATAGGTTCACGCACAGAACAGGAGATTAATACTCTTGGCCTCAGGCTTTATAACCCCAATTGTGTCTGTCTTTCCGGCCTAATGACGAAGGTCCAAGCGATCAAGAACCACGGTCGGTAAAAGTCCTCCTTGCATGCACTATCAGTCCCCCACCCTCAAACCTAATCATCTTTGATCCCCTCTCGTCCACCTCGCTCGTAATCCTTTAGAATAAGCAAATGTTATAAAGGATTGCTGTCTACTTATTCAAAGAACAGACACCAATGTTTAATTCTGGAGTACTACCTTAAGCACGCGGATTTGCACTTCGCCGTTTATCGTCACTTCCGGTCTTCTGCAAAAACACAAATAATTGTATTTTGTCCATACATCTGCCTTCGATTTAACAGCTTGCTTCTTTGAAGACCATGTCAGTGCATCATGTTCCGGCCGACAGGCAAGGGCGGAGGATCCCAGACGAAAAGTGGTAAAATAGATCGATATAAGAAAAAATGATATGAAAAAAATTGACAAGTAAAGTCAGATTACTAAAGTCCAGGACTTAATGGCATTGGTTGCCACCCCCTCCCTCAAACATTTCCTTCAATCCTCGAACGTATTATGGTTGCCACCCTGGCTCTCCCTCAACCTTCCTTCAATCCTTGAACTTAACATACGTGTTAAGTTCACTAAACTTGTCTCAAATAGAAGCGTTTGTACGGAAAAAAAGCAAGAAAGGTGTGAGATGTGTGCACGCGAATGCGGCGTTTCATGCGTGCGTGCGTGTGTGTGTGTGTGTGTGTGGTCTCCATTACTTATCTTGCACATATCTTTATACTGAATTCTATATTTGCGCACTTCCCTTTTTCATTGCTTTTACTCTTATTGCTACTACTTACAAAACTATAACAACAACAACTACTACTACTACTGCTGACTACTATACACCACTACTAATAGCACCATCAGCAGCAAGCAGCAGCAGCATTGTGATTAGCTTTTCAGCCAGTTGATAATTGAATCATCTCTGTTATTTTGAGTTTCATCACAGTCATCATAGTAACACACACACAAGTGTGTTCTCGTTCGTTTCTTCAATTTAACGTCTATTTCACAAAGTGATTTAACCCTTTCCCGCCAGACATTCTATTTTGCATCAATCCCCATCGCCAGCCATTTTCAAAAAAAAAAAGCTCTTATTGTATAACCAGATATGTGAAACGCACAAGATCTCGGGAACCTCTACTCCTAAACAAACCAATATCTCCATGCTACTTTTTTGTAACAAAGTACGAGGGCACTTCACTTACTCTATTGGTCGCTCGTCTGCTCAAACTCTCTAGTACATCGGCCCCAGTACTAGTATTATGTATCCCTCAACAATGTGTGTTCATTTTTTTTAAGTTGTCCTCTATCATCAAGTTGTAACCAAAAAAAAAATGTCAAACATAAAACATCACACGAAACTGCACTGTTACTAGTTATTCTTCTAAAGCAGTCAACAAAATACAGCGAAACGAAAGGCCAAACAAACTTCTCAACAAATGGAGGAAAAAGACTCCAACTCACAACTGAAGACCCAGAAAAAGTATGGTATTATCCAACAGAAAAAGTGCAATGAAACACAGCATCAAAAATACCCAAACTACTTACCAAATTAGAGGCGAACACAAACACACACACCACACAACACACACACACACACACACACACAACACTATCACACATTCTTATGCCTTAACTGGTACACAGGTAAGAACAGAAAAAAAAGGAACACACACACACACACACAAACAGACCAAACACACACAACACACCACACACACACCACACACACAACACAAAAACACAAACACACACACACACCATCACGTCCCTTTCACACTCTCAACAGATAATAATATATTTTTTTTTTTATATGAACACAACGTCCATTTCATGTGCCTGTTTGGTCTCTGAACCCTTGTCATTCAGTTGATCAGCTGGTACACCCCCACGCTCGAAAGACACATGTCTGATGATACTCGCCCTCTCACGCCACTGTCAGTTTGGCACCACCGGTAGCCCCACCCATTCAACCTCGACCAGCGAGTGGGTGGGCCACATACATGCTTTTGCGGTTGGGTGAAGGCGCTTCCGTTGCCTAAAGTCTTAGTTTGGCTCCCTCACATGACGTTAGTCGTGTAGAACGCCAGTCACACCGTTCATTGTGCTGGCCTGGCCTGGCTCAAACGCCGATCCACACTGGTGCCAAGGTCAACGAGTTGCGGTATGTAGTAAATGCAGGACGTGGGGCTTCATCGGTAGCCTTCGTGTAGAAGTAGTAGTAGTAGGAGTAGTAGCAGTAGTATAGTCAAGCAATTGTGGTAGGCAACCAGTTCGGCAGCGGGCTTTCTACATTTTGGCGCGTGCACATGGTTCAGGAATAATTCGGTGGTCCAAGTACCATTCACTAAGCGTTATCTTTACTCGTGGCTGTCTGGGTCACTTCTTTCATTCTGCTATATTAGGAACAACCCAAACCTGTCTATAAGCTAATTATTGCCCAGCGTGCGTGATCTGTGGTAACTGTACGAGCAAGGTCAAGTACGGTAAAGTGCCTATGGCTGGTACACGGGTTCTATATTGAATGGAAAAAAAAACAAGCGGAATAAAAGTCAATATCAAACACACTGTCTGTAACCTGATAGTGTTCTGGACAAAGTCAAATGGCTGTGAGCATGACGCCAGACCATCCTCTCCAACTATGACGGGTTGTCATTTTGCTTGGTACTTTTTAGTCCATCTCACTGAAAACTAGGATCCACGTGAGAGTATCGGGGAATTAGGTCACCTACTGTTGTCGCAAAAGGCGCCCATTTGGTATTGGTAATGAGTGGCGGATCTGCCAATGGATTGTCGCCAACAAGGGCGTGCGCCACATGGCGGGTTGAAAGGGTTTTATGGTACACGAGTTAGGGAAAAAAGTAGCGTGTGTATGATGTGCATGTGCTCATGCGCAGTGTGGCGTGCACGCGTGTATATGCAAGTGTGCCCCCCATAGTGTGTGCTGTGTGACCGTCGCCTGTGTGCGCGCGTTGATGTGAGGTATGTCTGTGGTGTGGACCCCACCCGATAAAGAGATCCCACCAGGACGACAGCACCCCGTTGCTCCAGCTCTATATAGTGGAGTTGCCATACAAGTACACTTAATCTTGATACATTCTTACAATTAACATTAGCCCAAAGCAAGCTATTAAAAACATTAAAGGAGTACAGGATATCTGGTATAAACTAAAAATGTAATCCTGCTCATATCATCGCTATCGAACACTTGTTTACAAAAAACGAGCAGCCACATCTGGACTAATCATCAAGGTCGCTTAACAAAAAGAAACAAGATCCTGGTAAGTTCGCTGAAAAATACCGTGCCATCAAGTCGCAGGCAGGTTGTCAAGGTTTTCCACTTTTTGAAAATATGCGCAGTAGAAAAGAAGAAGATGCCTATGGGTTTGATTGACTGAAACTTTCAACTGCTCCGCCCCGATGCAATTAAAATTTTTGCGAAATTTGTACGGAAAGCGTTTTTTTAGCTTAAGGCCTGTAAAACAATGGGATTGAAGGTTTTCGGTTATTTTGTTTCAAGAAACGTTTTTTTTACTTTTGCCCGATTGATAGATTAATCTTTCCAATTTAGCCGCATTGCTAGAAGAAAGAAGTAGCTGACTGGGGATTTGTCAACAGCAGAGCAATTTGGACCAGTTGAGGTAGATGTATGTCTATGTGTGTGTCATATGGTATGTCTATGTGTGTGTCTATGTGTTGGTTTGTGTGCATGCATCCATGTACATAAGCATACGTACATAAAGTTTATACATACATGCATGCATGTGCTGCATGCAGGAGCATTGCATGTAGAAGCCCACTGATCACTCATGCATACACATGCACGTGCCTGCATACAGACACACAGCACACTCTCACCACATACACTGGCTCACAACTCCACATTGCCCATCAGGCCTACACCACCCATGCACACACACACAATGCAAACACATTGCACACACCACAAACACACTTACACACAACCCACATACACACACACACACACAACAACACCCACCCACCACACACACACACCACCACCAACATACAAACCTTCCTCACAATACTTACTCGACGAATGCCACCATAATGATGAAATAGCAGTGGCAGACAATTAAAATGTTAGGTAGGTACCCAAAGTCCTGAACAGCACACTGGGTAGTTAATGCACTGATATCAGACATTCTGTTAAATTATATTCACGAGGACCTGTCGTGTTAGATCCTTTCATTTTAGTCATTTACTCACTATCCATTTGTTCGTAAATTATGTGTGCAGGGGGGTCAATGAAAAACTCAGCATATGTGGGTTGTAGCGTATGTTGGACTAGTCTGCATGCAGTGACATTTCCTTGATTTAAACTGAAACTTTTGTGTCTCGGGATGGGGATGTAGTTCATTTTCTATTACTTTCTTGTTGTGGGTAGATGTTAATTTTCCTAGTTGTTGCTGGCAGTTAGTTCTTCAATCATCCATTGGCATGATCTCACGGAGTCCTGCTACAGACTTTTATTAATAAAGGAGTGTTTACTGAGAAAAGAAAAATATTCTCCCCATTTCTTCACATAAAACTGTTCTTGGCAATCATCATCCAAGAGTGTTCCACAATTAATCTGAAAACAAATTAAACATGTCTGCTGTGGGTGGTCAGAAAGCTCTAAAGGTTCAGTGAACAGATCAAACCCTTGACACCCCTCAGATGTAGGAGGACTCCAGATGTTTGAAGTCACTTCCATTTATTTTGCACCAGTCCCGCCATTCTCCAGCCTTTTGATTTATTAGTAGTACTGATTAATTTGTTAATACTGCTTTTTTCCCTCTTTTTTCTTTCATTTCTTTTCTTTTTCTTGTTTTCAGTTTGATCTCAGAAGCCCCCCCCTCATGCTGAACACAAAGTGGAGGTGCCTGATGTTACATCACGGCTTACTTGACCGTAAAATGTGGCATCATCATCAGCTTTAACTACTGAAAAATGTCCGCCCCCTCCATCCTGTGCAACTTGCTAGGACACTGTTACCCCAGGACACCGACTTCTACACAGAGGTTTGCAGATTTCGGATGAAATTTTTTTTTTTTTTTATTTTAGTAAAACAGAATCTGGAGGAAAAAAGGGAAGATTAGGTCAATGGGAACCAAAAAAAAAAAAAAAAAAAAAAACCGACAATCTGGGGGACGAGGAGAAAAAGAGAAAAAGTGGTCCTGAGGACTCCACAGAGTGCTGGTGGCAGTTGCTATTTCAGTTGCAAGTGCTAACAGATAACACTGATGTCCAAGAAATCATGTTGATATTAGCCGACTGCTTGAGAGCTGGGAATTAGTCGGGAAGCCACGATTTTTTTTCTGCCGGTTGTGAAGGTAAATATTATTCACGACCTGACATCTAGTGTTAGAGTTGGACACTGCCAAAAGTGATTCTGGGTAGGGTGGTAGTAACAAAAGCTTGTGTACCAGTGACTGGTTAGTCGATTCTTGGTGACTATTACTGAAGAATAGATGACACACAGCACATCTGTGCTTCATACTTGGTGTCAAAACTGGTATCATTTAATGAGCCAAGTTCCAAAACTTCTTTTGGTATAAAAACTGGAAAGGGGTCATGATCCCATGGACCCCCGAAGGCAATTTTAATAGGATTTTTTTTCATTACATGGTGCTCCCTGATCGTAATATACATGTGTAAATATGGATGATTCGATGTTATATGTATTTAGGGTTAGTGTTTGTGATTAAACTCTCAACAGTTTTTGATGAAATAAAAAAAAAAATTTTGCATGATGGACGCTCTCTTTTGTATAATTCTGCTGCATTATTTTCTAAACATAATAAAATTTTGTGTGTGATGAATGAATGTCTGCATTTCAAGTTTTTTAGGCAACATATTTTGCTTCGGATAAACAAAAATGTTGTTTTTAAATACCATAATTTACGGGAAGAAAGAAAAACCCATGCCGATCCACGACCAGTGATTTGGAATTTCAATTTTCAGGGAAAGAGACCTGTCCGAGCTGGAGAGAGTAAGCATGATGTCACTGATGATGATATAATTATATCTAAGGTAGGGAGATGTGTAAAGAAAAATTAAGCTGTGTGTTGTGTATTGTGTTTGTGTGTGTGTGCAGGCTTGCTTGCATGCGTGGCATGCGTGTGTGTTTGAGCAGGTGTGTCATCGCTGTTTTCTCAGACTAGAGAAAAATGAAAAAATATTGTCTTGTAACAATGCATACTTTTCATAAGAGAGTTTTTATGTTTGTACAGTGTGTCCAGTAAACACACCCTTAAATGGTTCATTTACTACGTTGGTGCCTTT
The DNA here is from genome assembly GCA_016801955.1 of Conus betulinus. Lineage (NCBI taxonomy): Eukaryota > Metazoa > Mollusca > Gastropoda > Neogastropoda > Conidae > Conus > Conus betulinus. The sequence goes on from JADBJO010022785.1 coordinate 13,820, forward strand.
TGATTGGTGGTTATGAGCCAGAAATACTTGTCAGCTGTCATATAAATTATTATTCATTACTTTCAGATTCAAATCCACAGTTTTCGATTGTTGTTTTTTTTTTTCTAATTTTATTATTTTGGGATTTTTTTTTCTAGTTAGAAGGTTTGCCCACCAAAAATGTTGCTATGGTTTTAAAGGATATATGGTATAGAGAAAGTAAAGCAAAGGTCACATCCAGATTACGTCATAAAGTATAATTTCAAAAATCACATAGGAATATCTTGACATGCTAAACATTAAAAGTTATGTGTGTATATGTGATGTATTGTGTAGTTTTTAGCCATTTGTTTTTGTCGTCACTAGAGTGTAGACAAGTAGGAGGTAAGGAAGTATAAGCTAGGAGGGCTGAAAGCTTCACATATGTAAAGTGTGTAATCTGACTACGTTTATCATCTGTATTTTCAGAATGGCGAGCTGTTTACGCTGACCTATGGTGCTTTGGTCCCCCCTCAGTTAATGAGAGGATTAATGAAGAGATGATGAGAGAAGTCAATAAACAGCTGGAGAAAAATGTAAGTAACATTGGCTAGGCCATCTTTAAGTGAGAAATTTTGACAACTATGGGAATGATTTACCTTAATTTTCACACACATGCACATGCTCACTCCAATGTATCCACATGGTATGCATGCATGCACAAGGCACACACATACACACACACTACACATACACACATGTATGCACACAGACACACACACACACACACACACACACACACACACACACACACACATATCACATACATGCACGCTCTCTCAACACACACACACACACACCACACACACACACACACACACACACACACACACACACACACCACACACTCAAACACACACACACACACACACACACACACACTGACTGACTGAAACCTATTTACTGACAGATTAAACTCATGGTTGTACTGACCCAATTAACTTCACACACACACACACACACACACACACACACACACACACACACACACACACACACACAACACTCTCTCTCACACTCTCTCTCTCTCGTCTCCTCTCCTCTCTCTCTCTCTCTGACTGGATTTTTGACAGAACCAACTGATGCTGAACTTTGAATGTGATATATTGCAAAGAGATAGGTACCATCAAGATTAGAGCCAGTTCTTCCACCTCAGTGTTTTTTTTCTGTCCTCTGTGTGTGCGTGTGTGTGTGTGTGTCTGTGTCTGTGTCTGTGTCGTGTGTGGTCTGTCTGTGTGTATATATACATGTGTGGTGAAATCATGAACAATTTTTTTGAAAACTGATATCAGTTTTCACAATACCCAATGACATTATTGGACATAATGCTCTGTTCTTCAGTCATTGCATCATGTTTTACAGACTTGGTTGTTAGGGTCAATCAAGATGACCAAATTGTGGTATCTTCAGGTCAGTAGATATATATACTGATGAACTCTCACAAGCAAGACCCATTCACAAGGCAGTGAAAACAATTTCTGTGACTAGGTAAGACAGAGGTGCTGATTTCATAGTCCAGAAGATGGCCGAAAGAGTGAAAGGTGCATGGTTTTTGCTTCTCTTTCTCGGCTATGTTTTCATCAAATGATTGTGGTGGCTGTTGTGATGGAGTTTTGATTTGGACTAGTTGACACATGATGACACCTACTGATGAAACGAAAAATTGAAACTGAGTTTCTTTGTGCTATAAAAAAAATGCTCTCTACATCCAGTACTCATGTTAATTGGAATGATTTATTCATAGCAGAATTTTTCAGGGAGGGAAAGCAGCTATCCTTTGTAAGTAAGCTGGTCATGTGAGGAGAGCAGGGAAATTGCTCTAAGATTTGTTTTTCTTGCTCTTGCTGATTTTGTTTGCTTGTTCAGGGGCTACAACATTGGTGTCAGGATCATCGAAGACTTTCCTCGCTCGAGCCAACTCGGGTCGCTGCAACGACTTCCGCGATGTTGCGGAGGTGATCTCCAAAGTGGCCTTCAAGATGTACCTGGGCATCACACCTGTGGTCAGCAACTGGAGTCCTGCCGCGGATGAGTTTTTTCCCTGCTGCTGGAGAACAACCCCCTGACCGACTTTGTGGAGCTGCCGGAGGGCCATGATTCGCTCAACTACTCCAACATACTGTGTGGGGTGCTGAAAGGAGCACTGGAGATGGTATGTGCTTTCCATAGATATGGTAGTTTTTGTTAGCATCCCTGATCTTTACAGTGAATTGCCAAAATATACCATACCAGGCTGAGAAAGTTACATAGGCAGTTGCTGTGTTAGTGTTGAAATGGTTAACAGTGTGTGGTTAAAGCAACGCACTTTACGCAGGCAGGTTCGCGTTGTCTTGTGATGGTTTTTTTGTGTATAATGTATATGCTGCCACTTCTTAACTTTTCATCCCTTTTTTTTTTCTTGTTGCTTGCTCTGATTATGTCTTTACAGTATTAGTTTTGAAGAGAACTTTTGTGACCATTTAGCCTAGTACATATTTTGCCATTTTAATTATCGGTGGATTCTTTTACATGTGCAAGTACCAGTTACACACATACCCACAGTTTTCTTTTTTTCAGACTTGGGCATACCCACATTTGTCAGCTTGCAGAAGGGGATGTAAAGAGATAGCTTGGGGAAGGGAAAAGGGGGGGGGGGGGGTGCAGTATAATGGAAAACAGATATTTAGAGGTGAAGAAAAAGGAATGCAGACTTTTTGTACACTACGGAAAAGAAACTCAGAATCAGTCACTTCTGTACTGAGGTGCTTTTGCCTCATCTAGTTAAACAAGAGAGCCTTTGAAATGATTTCAGTATAATTTCTTACTTAGATTTATAACCATGCGTCAGCTCTGTAATTTGCATTGTATGTACCTTCTGCGTCTTGTTGGTGGTATCATGTCTCAATCATACTGCACTTAGAAGTCATGATGCAGCCTGCAAGGAGCTGTCAGTGTGTGGCTACCATAAGACCACCCACCAGAGCAAATCCTGTGCATGCGCTGTTGTTGAATCTGTTTTGATAATGTCTAGTAGCGCTTGTCTCAGTCCAGCATCATTATGCAAAACGTTTGTATGCAGAGCAGATTGATACTGATGACTAAATTTTCTTGAAGCCTTGCTGTGCTGGCATCCCTGCTTTAATCCCTAACTCAGTTTTTCCTCCTGATGTGCTGTCATTCACTGTGTATTTTCTGTGTTCTGGTTTCAGATCCAGATGGATGTGGATGTTCGCGCTTTGTGCAAGATCATCTCAAAGGGGATAACATCACAGAGATACGGCTGAAGTTCATCAAAACGCCTGGAAGATGCGGTACCTGTCGGAGAAGACTAGCGTATTCCTGATCATTGTAAATCTCAGTTAGGACTGTTATGTGTGAACTGTACAAGACACTGGGAGTGTTTTTTGTTGTGTGAATGGCTTTAATGTGTTGTTTGTTGTTTGTGATCTTATGAACGTGAGGCATGCATGTGTGCGTTTCATTCCAGGTTTTGGTTGATTTGAAAACTGTTGAGATTTCTGCTGCAGTACCTTTCATTAATCATGCTTTATTTATGAAACCCATGTGAAGAACCTTTCATCCATACAAAAGTCATTGTAAATTTGTTTACATAGATGGCCCTGGTTTGGATTCAGTCACATTATCAGTACTGCCATTTCATAATAGAAACAAGAATACTGGGTAAGGAACGAAGCAGTTGAAGGGAAGGGAATGTAAACAGGGGCATATAGCCATTAAAGTTCAATTTTCTCTGTTTTGCACCAACCTTTACTGTCTGTCATGGTGTTGGGTAACCAATACTTTTTTCAGAATTGACAAACCTTTGCCTCAGGTAATAGGTGTATGTTGATTTATTTTTCAGCCTGAATTAGGTGGCTTTAAAAACCGAGTGATATAAGGGTGGGAGGGGGGGGGGGGGGTAAGTACAGGGGGTATGAGGGGGGGGGGAGGAGGAAAATAACAAGTCAGGAAAATAACAAGTCAGCACACACATCAGTTAGATTCTGGGTTGCTTGTACACCCATGGCATAAGCCAAAGGTTTAATATTACCACAGCTGTGTACTGTATCGTGAAGAAACAAGCTTTGCCCTCACATTATGGATTTTAATGTATTAATCGTTGAATTTTATGGAAGTAGGGTAAAATGAGAGAACAAGTAGGCTAAACAAAACACTGTGAAAGACATGAAAGATGCTGCATATGCAAAAAGTTTAATAAAAAAAAAAAAAAAAAGAAAAAAACTAGTGAAGGAAAAAGTGATCTATTCACATGAATTAGGGCCAAAGTCATTGTTTATGAATCACACAACAGTTTGGAAAAGGAGTTGAGAGTCATTGGTGAAATTGAGGTATACAGTTCATAAGATTCTGTAAACATTTATGATTTATGAATACAGAATGAAAATAACTGAAAATCTCAACTTCTTGACAGCTTTTGCAAGCTGTTGCACAATTCAGACCCAGAGACTTGCCCCCATTAGTGAAGACGGGGATCAAATGTGAAGCAAGGTTCCTGACATTGCCGTTATCAAATGAAAGAAAACCTGCATGCTTTAAGGTGCCTGACATTGCCATTTACAAGATAAGAAGAAAAGAAGGGGGAAGACTACACAGATCAAACAGTAAGATTCTCAGCCACATCTAATGAAGAGCAAATAATAGACAGAAAAGAGGATGCATTCTGCATTGGGAGGCTCACATTTAAATTGGAAAGCATAGATGAAAAAGTATTTGAGGATGAGTGCAGAGGTCTTGAATTTGAAGGGAAATTGTGTGTGTGAAGGGTGATACATGTGTCTGGGTGAAAAATTGATTATAACCTGGTTGATTGAGTGAAAGACAGTTGTGTGTGTTGATACTGGGTTTTTGTTGTTGAAAGAGAGTGACGTGTGTGTGTGTGTGTGTGTGTGTGTGTGTGTGTGCCCATTGGAGGTTTATGATTGGTGTCTGTGGTTATTGGTTTCCAATTCTGTTTCATTGTACATTTTTATTGAGTTAGGAGCTGTGGAAAATGTTGCTGGCAGAAGAGGGAAAATGTGAGCTGTCAGTGTGACTGTTTTCACCAAACACTGTTTTACGACATCACGGTTGATCATCATGTTCATTATTTCATATGAGCATTTTTTCAGAGGTCAACACAATCATGCATATCCCTGTGTTCAAGGTTTCAGAAACCAGCATACAAAAATTGAATAAAGCGTGCTCTTTTTTTTCGTCGTAGTTGTTCTTTTAGTCTTTTTTTTCCTTTGTTTCTTTCCTTTCTTTTTGTCTGAATTCTGCAAAGGCTACCATGATTTTCCCTGTTTCAACTCTTTTTTTGTTGTCCTTATTCAGTTATGTATGTATCTTTTTGTTATTTTGTAATATATGTGTGTATCTGTGTGCATATTTATTGAATCATTTATCCTCTGCAAGCATTATGTCACAGCACATGTAGTGATGCATAAACAGACCAATGCACATATGGTGAAATCTTGGTAAAATTGAAGTTGAGACACTACTTTTTCAAAGAATGTGTTAAGTGACATTAATATGTTTGTTACATGTACAAGAAGCTCATTGTTGTTTTGTGAAAACTAGTTTTAAAACTCATTAAAATCAGATGACAAAATAACTGGGACTTGATCTCTCTCTCTCTCTCTCTCTCTCTCTCTCTCTCTCTCTCTCTCTCTCTCTCTCTCTCTCTCTCTCTCTCTCTCTCTTCTCTCTCTGTCTGTCTGTCTATCTCCCCTCTGCCCTTCACTTCTCTCTCTCTTTGTGTGTGTGTCTCTCTCTGTTTGTAATTTGTCTCTCTTTCATTTACACACACACACATGCACATAGGCATGCATGCATGCACAGACAAAACCACCTGTACACATACAGTCATACAGACACACACATACACACACACACACACACACACACACACACACACACACATGCACACACTTGTTCACAGAAAGTCATGAAATGTTCATTTTAGCTGACATTTCTTTCCCTGATTTATATCAGTCTTGCAAAGAGCAAGTCTTCATGCTGTTACTGCATTTATGTACGGGTAGATCTGGGCCCATTCCATCCAGTCAGTAAACGGGCATGAGAGTCCCAATGCTCTTTCAAGCCTGCATCTGAGCTGGCATTGCAATGGCAGTGAAACTTTTTTCTCCCATTTGTGGGGCTCTGGTATGCATGCAGAAAGGGGGATAACTTGTTTGCTGCTGCTCAGCTAAACTGCCCATCTGTGGAAAAAATAATGATCATCTAATTCCTTTTTATCTTATCTCTTCTTATTCTTTCACAATTTTTTTTTTTAGACTGCTTCTTCAAAATCAATAATGATTTGAAATAGATTACCATCTTCTGAACTGCTATTCCATCCCTACATTTATGTGATGTATGTATGCTACCCTTCACACACATGCTAGTGCGGGTGTTTGCGGGCATGCATGTATGCAAATGAGTATATGCGTACACATACATGTGCAAGCACACACACATGCACATGGTCTTGTGTACGCAGAAATGCACAGTTGTATGTGTACATACATCATCTGTGCATGCATACGCGCGCGCACACCACACACACACACACACACAGACCACACACACACACACATAACTGTAGTTGTCACACAGACCATGTTAGCTAGGTATCCAAGGGCTGACCAGCGCTTTAAGCTAGTGCATAGGTCAGGTATCATAAACCTTCCGTGAGGCCTTGTTCCCAGCTCTTTTCTGATTCATTTATCTAGCTGTTGCCCTTATGCACTCTGGCCTTGCGCCACAGCTGATGTGGTCTAGCCTATGTGGACTAATCCATATGCAATGACGCTTCCTTGATGAGAGTGTAACTGATACGCAGCAGATATTATAGCACTGAAAAAAAGCATTAATGAAAAGAATGTCGTTTTTTTTTTTTTTTTCACACCACCCCCACCACCCCAGCTGGACCGCCCCCCCCCCCCCCTTCCCCACCCACCCATATTCAGTTTCAGTGCTCCTTCAGAGGCATTACTTCCCATTGCAGTCACCACATACACTGTCACACCCAAGATGTAATGATCTCTCTCTCTCTCTCTCTCTCTCTCTCTCTCTCTCTCTCTCTCTCTCTCTCTCTCTCTCTCTCCACTACTTTTTAAATGTGGCAGAGTAACCCACCCCATGAATGGCTTTCTTCTGATTTTCCGTCAGGAAGCCAAGCTGTAAGTATCGATCACGTTGTTAGAGGTCGTGAAGAAGAATTCCGCTGGCACCTATTTTTAAATATGAAAAATTATTGCAAAACCTCCGCCCCCAAAAACGTTAACGAACAAACTACAAGACAAAACATGACGCGTTTCGACCTCTTAGGTCTTCTTCAGGCAAGATACATTATAGCACTCAGGACAACGAAAATGAACGAGCAATCACTTACCTTCATCCAGTTCGGCGCAAGATGGGCGTTGAATGAAAAAACACTATTACTAAAAAAAAAATCCGTTTTCACTGCCACTCGTCGTTCTGGCAGTTTGGCCAGGGTAGGCTACTTCTCTCTGCCATCTTCCGATGTGCATGATGACTCGGTGAACCTGAATGTCTGCCATCTTTCTGATGTGAACCTGAGTGTCTGCCATCTTTCCGATGTGCATCTTAGTGTCTGCCATCTTTCCGATGTGCAGCTGAATGTCTGCCATCTTTCCGATGTGCATCTGAGTGTGTCTGCCATCTTTTCCGATGTGCATTTGAGTGTCTGCCATCTTTCCGATGTGCATCTGAATGTCTGCCATTTTTCGATGTGCATCTGAATGTCTGCCATCTTTCCGATGTGCATCTGAGTGTCTGCCATCTTTCCGATGTGCATCTGAGTGTCTGCCATCTTTCCGATGTGAATCTGAATGTCTGCCATCTTTCCGATGTGCATCTGAATGTCTGCCATCTTTCCGATGTGCATCTGAATGTCTGCCATCTTTCCGATGTGCAGCTGAGTGTCTGCCATCTTCCGATGTGCATGATGACTCGGGGAACCTGCATGTAACCATTATCCTCCCTTCCTCGCGGTAAGGCCTGTAGTTAAGGCTGTAAAGCAGCAGATAAACACAAAGCTGGCTGTACTCAAGCCAGGCTTGCCCCCCCCCCCCCCCCCCCCCCTCCCCCTCACTAGTTCCCTACCAAAAAAAAAAAAAAGTGAAAAAAGGAAGGGGTATAACTACATTTACTGTCTGTTTACAACCAGTGACATCTGATCAACACAACTGATGGAGTGAGATCTCAGGGTTGGTGGAGGCTTGTTTGGTGAAGTCGTTCCAGAACTACCATGGAATATTACTTGATTATCGCCATCACCTCGAGTCGATCGTGAACGACATCAGGAACCGATGTACAGGCCACACGCCACAATCAGAGTTTTACACTAAAACACCACATAATCCATGTAAGCGTTTTGAGGTCCACCATGGACTTGAGCCTGCAATTAATGTTAAACTATATATAACAACTGTTAAAAGGACAACTCCCCACCAATTATTTCCCTTGTTTTGGGGGATATCCACCGATGAAATTACAAACGATCTTCAAATACATGACCTTGCCCTTAGTTGACACACATGCCAGGCCTTTGCTTTCACCTGTGACCCTAATTTTGCGGCGGCTTCAAGAGCCCCCACCCCAAGAAATCCCATTCCGTTGATTTCAATTAGCTTGGAACCACCTGGCTTGTACCTTGATGGCCAAGAAAATGAGGAGAATCAACTTTCAGACAGAATAAAAAAATTCTCAACATAATCCCAAATGCGCCAGACTATAGATACTCGACTCTTTCAGCAAGGCCCGTGCCGCATTAACTTTTGGTGTGTGACCTGAATCGCAACTCGCAGCAAACAATGGCTGCACCGTCAGTCGCTGCCCAGGGAGACAACACAAAGGTTCGACACACCAACCGGTCGCCGTCACAGCACCGGCAGGTCCATCTGTCTGGACGTGGAACAACGTGAGGTAGGGAGGCTGCAGCCCGATCTTCTGTGGTCTGTGGGCAGCGGAACGCTGTGGGAGTGGCCGGAAAGACGTGAGAGAAGAGAAATCCACGTGCGGCGGATGTCAGAGAGAGAGAGAGAGAGAGAGAGAGAGAGAGAGAGAGAGAGAGAGAGACTTTATTGTGGTTGTTATTCAGAATTAACATCCATACCCACTTGTGGTGATGTGGCGGACAAGGTTGCAGGGGAAAGGGATCAGTCTATCACCACAAGGACAACACATTAAGACAAAAGGATTGCACATTAAGACACTAGGACAACATATAAAGGCAAAAGGACAACATATAAAGGCAAAAGAACAACATATCAAGACAAAAGGACAAGATGCTATCAAAGAATAGCACAATACGACAAAAGGACAGTACATTAAGAGAGAAGGATTGCACATGAAGACAGTAGGACAGCATAAAACAACAAAATGACAACATATTAAGACAAAAAGGACAGCACATGAAACAAAAGGACAGCACATTAAGACAGTAGGACAACATTTAACGACAAAAGGACAACATATCAAGACAAAAGCACAAGACATTAAGACAAAGCGATAGCACAATAAGATAAAAGAAAATACATTAAGAGAAAAAGATTGCACATGAAGACAGTAGGACAGCATATAATGAGAAAAGGATAGCATTTTTTTAGGATAACATATAACGACAAAAGACAACAGACCAAGACAAAAGAACAAGAGGACAAAAGGATAGCACATAAAGACTAAAGGATTGCACATTAAGACAGTAGGACATGTAGCGACAAAAGGACAACATATTAAGACAAAAGGACGGTACAATAAGGCAAAAGGACAACACATTAAGACAGTAGGACAACATCTAAAGACAAAAAGGACAACATTTCAGGATGGATGGTAGGAAACTGGAATCAGACGAGACAAGTTTCATATAATCGATACGACTCTGAGAGTGTTGGTTTAAAATTCCTAACCGAAAGTACAAGTATATGTACTTCTAGTACTTATGCTCATGCAGCGCAAACAGCACTAAACGCGATCGAAGTGACTCGGCAGCAGTTGCAGTGTCTTCTCCAGTGGGTTGCTTCACGGTAGCTTGACGCTGATTGGTCTTAATGAATTGCTGGTAAACAGGGCATGACAGGAGCAGTGACAAACAGAACGTGGACCATTCATTTGTTGATGGCTGGGTAGTGAAATGCATTATGCGGGATTTGAGCACAGGACTCGTGGATGAAGAGGACAATGTCGGCCTATATATATAGACAGAGAATGCATGATGGTTTAGTACGTCAGTCAGCCACCAGCAAAGCGTAAAAAAAAAATGTGACAAGACAAGATATTTAACTATTTGGATAATCACATATATATATATATATATATATATATATATATATATATATATATATATGTGTGTGTGTGTGGTGTGTGTGTGTGTGTGTGTGTGTGTGTGTGTGTGTATGTGTGTGTGTGTGTGATTATCCAAATAGTTAAATATCTTGTCACATTTTTTACGCTTTGCCGGTGGCTGACTGACGTACTAAACCATCATGCATTCTCTGTCTATATATAGGCCGACATTGTCCTCTCTCTCTCTTATATATATAAGCGTTTTGTTTGTGTTCTATTAATACTTATCCATGGATTTTAGACACACAGTAGTTTGTAAGTAATATGTGCAGCTACTTTGTATTCTTGCTCTTATTTGGGCTTTCTTCAAGACATGTATGTATTTTATTGGTGAAATCCTGTATGCATTCATTTAATAACATATTTATCGATCTTTGTCAACACATTTTTTTTTCATGTATGTACATGCATAAATAGTACTTTTGTTTGTGTATCCACTTGGTTCTTTATTTGTTTATCACTAAAGTTATCGCCGTCCAGATCATCATTATGAACATTAACCGACGAAACAACTCCAAAAGGTGACCAGTCTTTGAAGAAAACTTGCCCAGGATTATGAGAAAGGAAAACTGCTTGGGCAGTTTAGAACGGTGGTGTGTGCTCGTGCGAGCATGGGCGTGCGTTTTTGTTGTAGCGCATGTGCACACTTTTTTTGCGTATGTGAGTATGCCTGTGTGTGTGTGTGTGTGTGTGTGTGTGTGTGTGTGTGTGTGTGTGTGTGTGTGTGTGTGTGTGTGTGTAAATCCAAAAGAATTGCTACGTTTGGCTTGCAGCGACTGATATTTGAATTTCAAAATAATATCGAATATACACAGGGTGTGAAAACACGAGGGAATAAAAAGTGATACGCAATAATTGTCAGTTAAGAAGTATGTCGTCAACAGACCTATTTCTCATGAACATGAAGTCGCTCAGTAATATAGTGATCGTTTCTTGATAGATTCAAAATGTTTATATTATTGCTAAAGTCGTAAACTGTTTCCTTTCTGGGTTAAAAAACAAAGAAACTTGTATGTAACGGAGATTATGTTTTCATTATTTTACTGTCAGCTTGCGAGGCAAGTAGTAGTAGCATGGCATAAAGCACTTTCACAACCACGGAGAACGCACAGGGTTGCAGGGGGGGGGGGGGGGGGGGGGGGGGGGGGGGGGGGGGGGGGGGGGTAATAATCCACGGCAGTGTTTTTGAATTTCCAGTTGCCGGTCACTACTATCAACGCATACAGACAGCGTGAAGCTTCTACCCAGATGGACGAACGAAGCACTTTTGCACCGATAAGGAAATATATATATATATATCTACGGAAAGACGTAGCAAAACGGATGTTGTCCAGAGTCGATGACACCATATACACCGCCTTACATAAAGAGTAAGGTCAACGAAAACTTTTTTATGATCACCTGCAATGAATGCCATTTTTTATGACTGTGTGGTTCTCGCAGCGATCCACTTCAACAACGTTGAGAAAATCTTCAACCAAGAGTTGGGCGGGCAAATTATGGCCTCGAGTTCTGGGATAACCAGCTGTTTCTAGGCCGGAAAAAAAGAAACATTGGGCCACCTTTCGTACTGTATCTCTCGAAACAGCTCTTTTCGATCTCCTCTCAATTGTTCAGAGAAGTCACTCAACTTCGATGATAAGGTAACGAACGTGACTGCGCGTGTGTAAGGAAAGAGCTCCCGGTAATTTGGCAGAAGAAAAACCCACATTGATCATCCGCCGTTGCGAGTACCGTTTTCACTGCTGATTGGTATTTGTGGTGAGTGAATTTTACAACACATCACGTCTTGTAGACTGGGGGTCACTTCAGGGGAGTCAATATGGACCTGGACATCTGGGATAGTTTGAAATGTCGGTTCAAGTTCAAACACAAAAACTCATTAATTAAGCCATTCTTTAGTACTAACGAAAAGTAGACTTTGGAGAGACTGTAGACAGTAGACACCCCTGTTGTGGGGTAGGATACAAACAGTGTACGTACGAGTATTACGGTGTAGAATACACCATAATTTTTAAATCATATTTTGCTTGCTTTGGGGTTTTGTTGAGATATTAGACAGCCATCGCAGAACTATCATATACACCAAATCAGTTATTTTCTGCTTGTCTATAGCATCAACTCAAATATCTTCTACTCATGTGTAGTTTATAATAGCTACTGTGGATCTATTCTTTCATGACATACACTTTAGCAGCTACCCATTTTTACACCTACATGCCAACGAAGGACCAGATGCTGGGTTTAGGCAAGTTCGGGGGGCGAGGTAGTTTTCATCAAATGTATTTATAGAACGATTTTATATAGTTCATTACAGATTCAGAGCTTATGGACTTAATATTTCTGGATAATTAATACACTTTTTAGATGACTGACATGAATATTTTTTGGTATTTTGTAAAAATTTAGATATATGACGAGGGAAATAACTGCAGGAAAAAGTTTCCCATACCAGAGGTCACATGTGTGTCCTCATTCCACTAAAAAAATCCCAAATCAATAATTAACACTTCCCAATGCACATGTAGTTTTGTTTAAGACACCCTCCCACCTAACCCCTCCTCCGCCCCCCCCCCCCCCCCCCCCCCCCCCCCCCCCCCCCCTTTCCCCCCCCCCCCCCCCCCCCCCCCCCCCCCCTCCTCACACACACTGTTCTGAACTTCTGGCATAAAGCGGTCCATCACGTGACAAGCTTTGAATGTTCCGTGATGGTGGATTCCTGTGTGTGTGTGTATGTGTGTGTGTGTATCATGCTGAACAATTAAGTAGTGGGGGAAAACAAGTGCAGGTTAACAATTCTTCCATCCTTATAGTAATGACTTGGCAAAGATTTGAAATTGAGAGGAGAAAAAAAAAACAACCAAAAAACAGAAAAAAGACACAAGGACAACAAGCTGTCGTGGTTGTAAATGAAATTTTCGGCTTTATTTGCCTTCGTCAGCACATGACATCCTCCCTGAGTGCCAGCAGGTAAGGTAGTGAGGGAAGAGACAGAGAGAGAGAGAGAGAGAGAGAGAGAGAGAGAGAGCGTCTGTGAAGTGTGGGTCGGTATGTGTATGAGAGAGTGGTGTGTGTGTGTGTGTGTGGGTGTGTGTGGTGTGAGAGTGTGTGTATGTGTGTGTGTGTGTGCGCGCGCGCGCGCCTGTGTCTGTGCGATTGTGTGTGTGTGTGTGTGTGTGTGTGATGTTGAAGAAGACAGACAGACAGACGACAGACAGACCGAGGGTCTATGTGTGTGCTCGCGCGCTCGC